>ML356581.1:8629-34847 GCA_005239505.1 Nicotiana paniculata
CTATATGCTGAAGTTTCAGCAAAACAAAGCACAAACTTCAGCTCCAAAACAAAAACAAGCTGAAGTACAATACACAAAACTTCAGCTCCTATATGCTGAAGTTTCAGCAAAACAAAGCACAAACTTCAGCTCCAAAACAGAAACAAGCTGAAGTACAAAACACAAAACTTCAGCTCCCTATATGCTGAAGTTTCAGCAAAACAAAGCACAAACTTCAGCTCCAAAACAGAAACAAGCTGAAGTACAAAACAGACACACACGTTAAAAAACTTCAGCATATTACCAAAACAAAACAAAAACGTAAACTCCCAAACATCAGCTACAAAACAAAAACATCAACTGCTAAAACGCTGAAGTTAACCAGTTACAAAANAACAAAACAAAAACGTAAACTCCCAAACATCAGCTACAAAACAAAACATCAACTGCTAAAACACTGAAGTTAACGAGTTACAGAACAAAAAAACTGAGCAAAGCACAAATTTAACACCAATAATTAAACACAAAAAAACAAAAAAAATATCAGCTCCATAAAATTAAGGTATACATGACAAAAAATCACTATAGAACTAACCCCTAACAACCTATCGAACATGAATATCACAAANGAAAGCGAAGAACGGGAGAGAGAGAGAGAGAGAAAGAGAGTATTTACAAAGTATAAGAATGAAATTAGATGAATGGGGTTTACTTGAAGAGAAAGTAGGCTTGACTGCTTGTAAAAGAGTAAAATTGTCTTTTCGAAAGGCTTTTAACAAAAAAACGGGTATCGATGCAAACATAAAAACAAAACAGGTACAGATTAAAGAGGGGCGTCTAAATAGGGTGTCCCGTGCATTTTTATAAGAAAGTCCATATTACAAAGCTTAGGCCCAAGATAAAGCCCATTTTAACTTGATGGACGATGATCTTCCCATTTCCAATTCCTCTCAGACACAGTTCTTGTCAGTGTCAGCAGATCTTGACTCTAAGTTGACTGTTGTGTTATTTGAAAGCTAAAGATCGCAGCTTTCTTCAGTAGAAATCATTATCAAGGTGACATTGCCATCTTGTTTATATTAAGAAATTACAACTTAAATGCTTTAGTACTAGCGTTTTATTTTATTACCAAATTAAATTGAAGTATTCTTCTCTGCATTTTCACTTAGCTTAGCTGGGACGATCTTTTCATCATACTTATAAACTTATGAATGCTGTTTTCAAGTAAATTTCAGGAATACCCAGCAATAATTTTTCCCTGTACCTTTGTTTACTGTTTGGTAGAAAATTCTTGATACGATAAAGTAAAATTAAAAATATTTCTAATTTAGTTTCTAGGTTTGTCGTTGAGAATGATATATTACATAAAAGGAGCAGTCTTGGTGCTTGAAATGTTTCTTACAGCTTACTATATTGTTCCGCTTGAATTTGGTACTGCATTTATTGCGTTGCTCAATTTATGAATAAATTGTCCTTTTAGCCTCTTTTCTTGGTACTGTTAATTATAGATTTTTTGATATGGTGAAGCAAGAGCAACACGTTTTCTTATTCAATTTTTCGGTTTGTCATTCAAAATGATATGTCACAAAAGGACCAGTGTTTAGTTTGAAATTGTTCTTACAGATTACTACATTGTTCTGCTTGAATTTGCTGCAGCATTTGTTGTTATCGATATACTTATGCATGGTGTTGGTTGGTTTTCGTGAGTTAAGTGACATCTAAGTTTTGCAGGTGTCAGTAATTAAGATGGATGTGCATTTAAAATATGCGTTTGGTAGATTTCAAGAGCAATTTGGATCTGGACCTGGACTTGGTCCTGGATCCGGAACCAATCTTATGAAGATAGATGGTATTGCACCGCCTTTCATTAAGTCTATATACAGAGCTGCTGCAGCTTTGTATAGGACTGATCCTTGGAGGCGGTTGCGCCCAGGTCATCTTTTCGGTGTAAGGGTAGGGAAGGATTCAGATTGGTCTGGCAGAAAACAGCCATTTTCTTGTATCCAATTTATTGGTGGGGATGGTGGGGATATAGGTCTTTATATGTTTAGGTCGGAAAATGATGCGAAGAAGATGACTGGCCCTAGGGAGACAATTCGGGTTCCAAATGTTGAGGTTTTGCGGGTTACTTATGACCTGGACTCTGTGATGCTTCCTTCAAATAAGAGATTTGTTATATCGTTGGCATTGGAGGTCTCAGGTGAAGATCGATATCCAGTAATTGACGTTGGCCGCTACACAACCACTGGCGAGCTTCAGTTTAGGAATCCAACACTTGAAGAGCTTAGATTTGTGTATGCAGTAATGAATGGAGCTTCTCTTCTGCACCCTTTGCTTCAGCAAGATTATGGAGCAGCTCCAAAGTGGTCTAGAGTGATATATTTCGAACCTTTTATTGAAACTGTTGATGTCCAATGGCCTGCTGAAATGGTCAAAGGAAATGATCTTGTGGCAGTAACAATTTCACACCCTCCTGGTCGAGGATATCAGGAAAAGTATAGCTCGTCATCAAGTTCCACTCCCATCAAACATTCTGAAACGCAAAAGGAGGAGACATTTATTGATGTGAAATCAAATGCAGCTGTCTGTCTGAGGGAGTGCATGCTGTGTGGGGAAAAGGTCAGCAGAGAACAGTCAGTTTGCTGCGGTCATTGCTCTGCAGTGGTCTATTGCAGTTCCGTCTGCCAGAAGCAGCATTGGAAGGACGCGCACAAAGAGGTTTGCGGACTTTACAGGGCCATGATGGAAAGAGAAGAAGAGCTGGCAATGAAGATCTTTATCTTTAATTGTTCTGCTGAGCAGCCTTGTAAATGGCTTGAATCACTTGGTATTCACCAGAAGGGCATGTGGAGAAGAAAATGTAATTGTTATTTCCATTGTCCATTTGGTCTTCTTCCTGTTCCGGGTGGACTTTGGGATTCATGGGGTGGTTTGGATGAGAATGAATACCCTCATGATTCACCTTTTCATAATCATTTTAGAGATGGGATATCAAGCTCAGTCTTCTTATCTGGTTGGCTAGAGTACTACAGCCTCCGGTCATTACCCCTAATGAGTCCCGTTGCAGATATTCTGTGTCATCCCTTGACAATCTATTACATATTGACAGCACTCAACATCAGCTCAAAGAATCTGTTACTCAAAAACAAAGAGGTGATACTCCACTACATTGGACCTGAAGGTGAGTTAGATTGGATGCCGGCCTTCGCTGAGATTGGTCATCTACTCCACGGAATGGGCAATATACACATAATAATGGTCGGGCCAGAAGTCCCCACTAATTTATCCGGGACAACTTCTGGAATAGGTAGCAGAGTGAGGGTAAACCTTGTAAGGGGTCTTTACCAGGACGAAGCCAGCTATCTGCCAACTCCTCATGTTATTGTGTCTTTGAATTGTGGGTTAGGAAGCTATTCATGTTGGCATGGAGCTCTTGACTTGATAAAATCCATGAACGTTCCAGCTTATTTCACCAATGAGTCCGAACTTTCGTGCTCAAGTAGTAAACAAGTTCTTCGCGCTGCAGGGTTACATATCAGCTATCCTGTAACACCAAATCCTTTCCGTTCTCCTGTGAGGATTTTTGGCCCTTCCACTAATTTCCCATCATATAGCAATTGTTTTTTGTTAGGAGTAAATACATGAATTAGTATATCCACTAAAGCCATGTTGATGTTGTAATTCCCAAGTCTTGCACACTGTTGTCAATATTCAGCTGTATGTTGATCATCTGAGGGATACTTGTTAAAGAAATGCCTTGCAGCGAAATTGTTTTCAGTCCGTATATGGAGTCTGGGTTTGTTTCTTTCATCAAGTGATTATTATTTATGAACTAAACTTTTATTATTTTAGTTCTGTTCATCGGTCTGATGTATATTATATATCTGTTAGACTACCACGGTATATTCCGGAGAAATTTTAGCAGAGACCAAAAAAGCTATGTGATTTCTTCCATTTCCCTAAGCTTTGGACGATAGAATTACCGGTGCACTGGCCCGCAACGAAACTAAAATGAAATTAGTTGGAGACGGATTCAGTGAGGCACCCCCTTAGGTATGCAACCAACCCTTATCAATAAATAGTATTCAAAAGAAGAAATTGAGGTTTGATACTAAAAAGATCTAGCCATAGGCCTGACCGGATATCGTTTGTCCTCACAAACAAAAAAAAGTTGGTTTTAGTAGTAATTCATGAGACTCGAATTCCTACGTTCCAGCGTGGATTATGCCAATAGATCCCGCCACCTCAACAAGGAAGGAACGAGTTGGTTCCCCTTTCCTTCTTTCGGTAACATAAAGAAAATAGATTCAAATTGACAAACCACCTTCATGCTTAAGGCACCAGTTCGGATGGAAACCCTGATCAGGAAGGTGGCGAAAGCTGGCACCCTTGATGCGTAATAGCTACGTAATATCTTTAATTCTTTTCCTTTTGATGTGGACAAATGGGCATCCCTAGACTCAACTGCTCTTCTTCCTGTTGGAGAAAGATTACGCGACTAAATTCATATATTAGTAAGGCAAGGTGATTGTTCGTGCCTGTGCTAGTGGGAGGCAGTAACCTAGCAGTGTTTTGTTTCCATCAATGGTAGTACATTTTATTAGTTGTGTTCTGATGAGCAGCTTTGGAAGTTCTAGTTTTGTTTTCTAAAAAAAAAATGCAATCCAACTTGATCAATATCAGGCGGCCGCAACTTTTGTCAAATAAGATTAATAAATTTAATATATATTTATGTAAAAATTGGTTATTGAGAATTTGTATAAAGTTTTATGAAAGTTATAAAACATTAAAGTACAAACGCTAAAAGGTAAAAATATTTTGACACTTTTTATCGTCCTTCCTCTTATATATAACAATCCAAGTGTTTCTTGTTGAATTTAGCGAAAACTTGACATAATGGAATAAGGGATAAGCAAGAATATATTGTTGAACTTTAGAGAGTAAGTGGCAGGTTACAATCACCAACTTAAATGATATAAGGTGTTACAATCAGTAAAAATATAAACAAGAATAAACATAGTCCCGCGATCCCACCAATAGCCTGTTCGGCGAAGCTTCTTTTGTGACAAAAATATTTTTTTTGGTCAAAATGCTTTTTTTCTAAAATTAAAGTATTTCGCCAAGCTTTTAAAAAGAAAAATAATGATTTTGAGGAGAAACAAAAAAGTAAATTCTTTCCATCACTTAGAAACGATTTTTTAAAGCTTGACCTAAGACTTGTTGCTGCTCGGAAGTGCTTTTCAAATTAATTAGCCTTTCTCACCAAAATTACTTTTGAGAAAAAAAATACTTCTTAAAATAAACTGATTTTTGCGGCTCTAGCCCTTAGGCCTTAGGAAATCGTTAATTAACATACCTTAAGGATTAGGAGTTCAACTGTTAGATTCTATTTTTTCTTTAATCGTTTAGTGATGGAAGCAATATTCATAATTATAATCCTTCTAAAATTGAGGAAACATTTCTCACTTGTCTAAGTAGTTAATTATTTTATTTGATTCTTCTAAAATTGGGTTGGATTTGTCACTTCACTATTAGATACCCAAACTTGCAAGTAGCAACTCACATGCATCTATTTGCTTTTTCCCTTTAAAGAATTGAGGAGCCAATCATTATTTTAGTGAAAAGCCTAACAAGATCACCAATCTTGGCTAAGCTTATATAAGTTCAAACTCAACACTCTTTTCATCCCCTAAAACACAACCAACCTCTCTTGCAGCCACCAAGTTTTCTTCCCAAATCCTCTTCTCTCCCTCTATTTTCCAAGAATATGGAGTTCTCAACCTTCCACCCCTCTACATGGAATTCTTTCTTCACCCCTCCTCTTCTCTTTCCTTATCATTTCATTCCTGAGAATTATGTTCATTGGAGAGAGACCCCTGAATCTCACATATACTCTGCTGATCTTCCAGGTAAAAAAAAGAAAACCAAAATTGTTGAACCATTTAAAATACACTCTCTTTTGAACACCCTTTGCTTTGTTCTGTATTAGGTATTGGTTTTCTTGAGTTTCTAGAAAGAATTGTATTGATGTTTTCTTTTATAGGCCTGAAGAAAGAGGAAATAAAGGTGGAAGTTGAGGATTCAAGATACCTGATAATAAGAACTGAAGCTGCCAATGAAACCACAGAACCAACAAGGAGTTTCTTGAGGAAATTTCGACTACCTGGAATGGTGGATATGAATGGAATTTGTGCTAGTTATAGAGATGGTGTCTTGACAGTCACAGTTCCAAGAACACTTGTGAGAAGGGGATTTTTCATTGAGCCAGCTGACTTGCCAGAAAGGATGGTGAATCTTGGTGCTAGAGCTGCTTGATACTATATTTTTTCCAATTGCTCAGGAATAGACAATGATTTCAAGATTGTGCTCTCTTTGACTATCTGTACATACTTCAAACTAATGATAATCCTTAAACTGTCATTCCACAAACTTTTAAGCTTGTGAAGAATATATATCTGTAACAAAATTATGGCCTTGAGTCTATTTACCCTGCATCACCTAACCATCCCTTCTCCTTTTCATGCTCCATCTCCATCCTCCCAAAAGAAAATTAAAATAAAAAGAATATTTAAATCAAATCTTATGAATACTCTCTGGGGATGATAGTTTCAGAATTTACTGCACCATTGGAAGTTGAATTTAGTTACTCCTTCCGGTCCAAAATAAGTGATTTTTTGGTTGTTTTCACACAGATTAAGAAATTTACTTTTTAACATTAATTAACAATTAAATTAACCATATTCATATTTATTATCTCTTCGTATAAATAATTCTAACATATACTCCAACATTATTTACTCCAAGGGCAATGTAGGAAAAAAATAAATAATTCATTCTTGAAATCTAAAAAAATTACTTATTTTAGACCATAAAAAAAAGTTAAAAATCACTTATTGTGAACCGCATGGAGTAATTAAGAAGGTGTATAGTGGTATCCCATTTCAATTTGTAATTGCAGAAAGGCGAGAACATAGAAAAATGCTAAATATTTTCATCTTTTCCAAGGGAGCAGAGCTTGTGACACATTGGTCTAAATTCCAAGTGGATTAAAGGTATTTTATTCCAAGAGCTCCAACTCGAAACATCTATGTAATCAAGATTTTGGTTGATCTTGAATCTAACGGAACACCTAAAAGAAATAGTTTAGCATCTTTTGCTTAATAAAAACAGAAGGAATAGTGCAAAAAGAGTGAAGAATTTGACAGTAGGTTTTGCTGGTGGATATTTTTGGGCCATGGAATCTGAATTTCCTTTGATGCAGGTTGGGACGGCAGCCACAGGGTGGGCCCTCCGGTCCCCTTCACTTTGCGTCTACTTTAACCAACTTTAGTTAAGTGAATTGCGACTTAAAAATCACAACTTGGATATTTAACAATTAATTTCACATGATTTTCAGCAAAAGGCTTGCAACTTGCAGAAGCCACACAGGAGTATGTATGATAAATGCAATAGAAAATATCTTATCCAAATTTAATGCGACCCCACAGGGAAATTGACCAATTTAGTGGATCCAAAGTCGATAATTAACAATTTACCGTCCTTGAATTATTACCATATGAAAAATTACACATGAATTCAGAAAGAATTACTCTCTCCGGTCCAAAATAAATAATTTTTTAATTATTTTTACATATGTTAAAAAATTTATCTTTTAACATTAATTAGCAATGAGATTGACCATATTAATCTTTACTATCTCTTCACATAAACCCTCCTAACACATACTACAACAACAACAAACCATGTATGTTCCCACTAGGTGGGGTTTGGGGAGTGTAATTTGTACGCAGACTTTACCCCTACCTAACAGGTAGACAGACTGTTTCCAATAGACCCTCGGCTCAGGAAAGGTAATAAGAAGAAGTGGAAAGCAAGAAAGGAAGAAAGAGGGAAGAGAAAAGAAAAAGGGAGAGATAAAAGATAAGTAATACCAAATACTAGCAACAAGGAATACTTTACTGAGGCAAACAAAACCACATAACGTAATAAAAATCTAAGAATATGAAGGGACATGCATGCTACTAAGACTATCAGTGAGCAACTAAAAATTACCCACTAACCTTCTACCTTAATCCTCGACCTCCACACCCTTCTATCAAGGGTCATGTCCTCAGTAAGCTGAAGCAGCACCAAGTCCTGTCTAATCACCTCTCCCCAGTACTTCTTAGGCGTATCTCGACCTCTTTTCAAACTCGCCATTATGGTTGTATATAACTTCACTAAGTGTAAAGAATTTATACTTTTTTTTTATAATTTTAACATGTTGTAGCACATACCTGATATGGTAAAAATTCTATCATAATGTCTGCATAGAAATTTAACATGTTATAGCATATAACCTGCGTTACTTAATTCAAATCACCTATTTACCCTTTAAAAAACTAATTACCCTACTTAATTTTAAAAATTATAATATTTAAATAGAAAGAACAAAATTATTCTGAAGGGTTGTGTATATTAAAACATTTAATTTCACATTAGTAATGACTTATTATAAAACAGAAAATCTTAAAGTCAAAGCTTATATTACAAAAGTATATTGTATACAGTTGAAATTAAAGAGCCCGATTGCGGGGTCTTAATTGTACCCCGAGCTCGAGTTCGGGCAACTCGAAGTAGGGATCAGGTCTGACTGAAACATGCACACCTCGGGGGAACGAATCGGAGGCCTGGCACGATCTGCCTCGAGATAGTGCCATTTCGATGATACTCAAGAAAGAACGGGAATCTCTCAAATGCACAAAGATCAAAGCATAAATTTTGGATAAGATTTATATGAATTAGTACAAATCCGTACTAGGTTGTTATACAGTTGTACCAATAGAATCCTTTACCCTAAATAGAAATGTACCATATTAGGGTTTCCCCCTCCTATATAAATGGGATCCCAATCATTTGTAAAGATGATCTCACTACTAACAAAAGAATATTCTATCTTACTTTTCTCTTTTATTGTGCTCCAGAATTGTTCCTCAGCTTTATTGCTCTCACTTTATTGTTCTTACTTTATTATTCTTAACCCACCTCGAGGTCTCCAAGGATATCGAGCTCGAGGTCCCTATTGCACTAGCAACACTGGTTTGGTTCATCAATTCTTCTCACTTATACTTAATATTACTTGTTTATTCACTAGTATGGAATAGATCACATATCTTTAAAATCACAAATCAAATTTAATTGTTACTCGTATTTTTCGAGGTAAATGATTTGGCGCTCACCGTGGGGCTAAAGATAATAGTGATTATTTCAGTGCTAGTTTTTTGATAACACACGTTATTCTTCACACTTTTTCTTGTCAAAGATTCTTTGATTTCAGGCTTAAACATGTCGAACTCAGCCAACGCACCAGTACATGGTAATGACGGCCTCAGATTCCATGGAGAAAATAATGCAACAACTTTAGGGACCGGTGTACCACCGCTCAACTCTGGGGTAGCGCCAACACCTAACCCAGTCGACGTTGGTTCACACATTGCTTTGAACGTCAACTTGGGCACTAATGTTAAAGGCAGTGTACGTGAGGAGGACCATCCTGATGCCCAAAGGACACAGGCTCGAGGAGAAAGAGAAGTCAGCCTACAAGTGATTTTTAAAATGTTGCAAGCACAACAGGTTGCTATCGCTCAGCTGCAAAGTCAGCAAAAGACTCCGAGCATGGCAGGACCAAAAACTACTCATCGTGTTGAACTAGTCCCGGAAAGGTCGAGCAACAATGGATCAGGAACTGACCCTACAATCATGAGAATGTTCGAAGAACTCACAAAGAGGATCGAGTCGGGAGAGAAAAGGATCGAGGACAACGATAAAAAAGTGGAGACGTACAACTCGAGGGTCGACCAAATACCAGGAGCACCTCCGATTTTGAAAGGAATGGACTCTAAGAAATTTGTGCAAAAACCTCTCCCCCCGAGTGCGGCCCCGAAGCCTATTCTGAAGAAATTTTGCATGCCCGATATTTTCCAATACAATAGAAAAATCGATCACAACGAGCATATCACCACATACACTTGTGTTATAAAGGGAAACGATTTGGAGGACGACGAGATCGAGTCTGTGTTGCTAAAAGAGTTTGGGGAACTCTATCCAAAGGGGCTATGATTTGGTACTATAACCTGCCCCCGAACTCTATGGATTCATTTGCCATGTTGGCGGATTCGTTTGTGAAGGCACATGATGGTGCCATAAAGGTTGCAACAAGAAAGTCAGATGTATTCAAGATTAAACAAAGGGACAATGAGATGCTAAGGGAATTTGTATCTCGATTCCAGTTGGAACGGATGGAGTTGCCACCAGTATCCGATGACTGGGCTGTTCAAGCCTTTACTCAGGGTTTGAATGAGCGGAGCTCGATAGCTTCGAGACAGTTGAAACAAAATTTGATCGAGTATCCCATGACTTGGGCGGATGTGCACAACAGATACTAGTCGAAGATGGTTCGAAGACGTCTGACTTCCGCCATAAAATTAAAGGCCTTCAAACGCTTCGAAAAACAGGTTAAATCAGGCTACCCTCGGCAAAAGCAAATGATAAAGGGCTTCGATAAAACCAGCCCTCAAATGATTCAGAGGCTTCGATAATATCAGCCCTCGAAAAAACCTCAAGAGGTATTCAAAATATCGTTACACAAAAAGGTTCCAATCAATCGAACCTTCGAAAAATCCAACAAGTACAAAGAACACATGCTAAGGCATACCAAAATTTTCACTAAGTCTTTAGCCGGAAAGAGGGAAAAATCATAGCCATTTTAGACGCCGAATTAGTCCAACCTAAAAGAGCCTAAGGCCAACCTAAAGAGCCTAAGGGCCGGTATTTCAAAGACTAAGGGCCAGTATTTAAAGAGCTTAAAGGTCGAAGAACACCGTGCTCGAGACATTACCTATCCCGGACTCAAAAGTCCCTTCACCCCGAGCTAGCATCAAACCAAAGAAAAAGCTCAGCTCGAAGATCGAACCTTACAAGGTAACCTATTATCAATCGTTGATCAAACACAAAACCCAAGGGTTTACTTTACTCCAAATTTGAACCAATGCTCAAAAGTTACAACATCAAAAATCAAACAAACTTCGAAGAAAAACGATCAAGGAAACTCCTTTCTTTTTCATATATACAAAATGTATTACAAAGGAGTTCTACAAAACAACAAGATCACAAAAAGGTAGAAAAATTTCTATCTACACCAATGGGGCATCCCCCCGGGCCTATGACTTTCCCCGGACCTACCACTCCCTCGGGGCCAACCTCTTCCCCGGGTGTAGCCTCTTCTTCAACCTCCTCCTCTTCATCACCGAAACCACCCTGGCCATCTTCGACATCATCATCGTCGGAGGTAAGGACAAATTTAGCATCAGCCTCATCTGCCTTAGCTTGCTTTATCTCCTCAGAGAGATCGAAGCCTTTGGCGTGAACCTCTTCGAGAGTCTCCCTCCGGGATCGACACCTGGCATAATCATTGCTTCGTTTCTCCCGGTCAGCAGCCCCCCTTAACTCCATCTGAGCATCGGAAGCATCCTTCAAATAGATGGCCACCGTCATGACAACCTTGATTTGTATCTCTCTGGTTCCGGCCTGGACTTCCACAACTTTGGCCTCAGCCTTCGTAAGACTAGCCTCGAGCTCGGCTATCCTCCCAGCCTGAACCGAGTTTCTCTCTTGAGCATTCCGAAGTTGAATCTTGAGGGCAAATACCTTCGCCAGTGCATCATCTTTAGCCGCAACCAGGGTGTCCATCTTTGCTTTCCATTTATTACACTCGGAGTTGACTTGATCGACCTCACTATGAAGGCGCTCCAGCATCTCTACCTTTTGCTGCAGCTGAGACATTGAAGTATTAGCCTCCGAGAGGAAGCCCGTATTTTTTCAGAACAGAGGTTACCTGCTTCTCCAGCTCATCCTCGTATTCACAAGCTTTGGTAAACTCCGACCGAAGGTGCTTCAACTCTTCTTCCTTTTTGCCACAGAGAAGCCTAAGGGTTTTTTCTTCGTTCAAAGACTTATGCAACTCGGTTTCACAATGACGCAGTTCTGTGGTACCCCATGTATTTTTTTCTCTTCTCTTACGTAATATACGTAACGTGACGTTGTTATATTAGGTATGTTTGATTGGTTATAGCACATTGGGAGAATAAGACTGAAAATATGTGGTAATATCAAGGAACAAAACTAAAGTTTTAGGTCAAAGGAATCCCTTAAACAAAGGTTCGTGGTTAAAGAAATGGCTCGGGTAGCACCCCACGCGCTCGAAAGGTTTAAGTTAACTTGCACCTGTGGGATAAGACTAAGAGTGTCTAATATGCTAAGAATAATGTGTTATGAGATATTATAATATCACACTGGTCACATGTTAATTTTTGGAGTCAAGCAAGTTGCGAACTAAAGGTCGGCAAAAGTTATCGTAAATTTCTCTAATAAATTTATTAAACTTTGGGTCAAATGTATCAGATCATTTCTTCCAATATATAAAGATTTATGAGACCCCCAACCTACCGAATCGAAGTTCTACGAGTCTATTTCTCAACCAAAAAAACCTCACATCAAACCGACATCGTATTAAGAAGTTATGACTGTTTTACCACGGACTGTCCGGGCTGAAACCGGGTCGCGAACCGGGTCGGGTCAAACAATTAGTATAAGTCGGAAAATCCGACTTTTAAGACCCCAAAACATTTCATCTTCGTCCTAAAACAGTGAGAAAGCTGAAGAGAGAGTTCCATGGTGTTCTTGAGTGATTAAGATGCGTTTTTAACGATTTCTATCGTTAAAGTTTGCCCCCGTGCCTAGAAACGCAATCTCTATGCTTTGCAATCGTCTTCCCCTTCTATTAGCTGTGTTTGGAGCTATTTTTGGAAGATAGGAATTTTTAGTTCTTGCTGGTTCTTCAAGATTTATACTTGGTTTGCCAAGGTTATCATCTTCGGACTCTTTTATGATCGTTTTTACAAAGTTCTACGGACGTTTCGTCAAGTTAGGGTCATATGGAAAATCTGCCGATTTAAACTCAATTATGAACTGTTTATAGGTGCGTATAAGCTGCATGCATATAGTGTTTGCGAAGCTTAGGACGTAAGGAATAGCGTTCGTGAAGTAACTACCGGCATCCGGACGTTCGTTGGAAAGGTATGTTAAGGCTAAGCTTCGTCCTTCCTTTTAGCACGAATTCTGGGAAATTCCTAAGACGCCAAATGTGGTATTTTACTATTCTATTTCTAGGAAGACCTTCTGAGAAAGGCATTGCATAGCTGAAGCATTTTCATGATGCTATTAGGTTGATATTCCACTCGTTCGGTTAAATAGGGTATTCGACATCTATATATGTCATTTTGTCGGCTTTCTTAACTATATGTCCATATATATGAATTCTTACTCGTCTTTGGGTTGTGTGACTTAAAAATAAAGGCATTTAGTATTTGCGATCAGTCATTCTTCCTTGTTAAAGTGTATTTTAAAAATCTCTAAAGTGATACTCGATTTAAAAAAATCTCAAATATAATTTTTATGTTTAAACTACTAAAACACTTGATTTTTGAAATACTTTCTTTTACTAATTATCAAGAAATCAGGTATAAGGACGAAGTGAAGAACCTTAAGCTTTTTATGAACATCTTTAGAGTTAAGTTATCTTTCTAAAAGTCGAGTTAAGTTTTTAAGCTTATTAAAAAGAAACATATGAGGTTCCATGAGACATTTGTATGTGATACGAAGGTGATTATGAGATTATGAGAATAAGAGTACCAATGAGCCAAGATTGGCTAAGTTCTTGTTATGGCCTATTATGTGCATTCAAAGTTCATATCATTCATGGCATATTATGCATGGACTTCGAGCTATAATCGGAGGTAAGGGGCCTATTTGCCCGAAAGACTATATATATTGTACAGATGGCCACAGGTTGGCAATATGATACCGGTTAGCTACCGGGAGAGACCGCCATTGCTAGAATTTGGTTGGGTATGGCATGCATTTGCATCAATATACATGTATTCATGACATACGATTACACGAGTATACCATGCATATTTGATTACTATGAGGTCAGATATCGGCCATGGAGGCTATCCGAGTTTCAGTGTCAGGTGGTATCTCTATTACCCTTTTTACATCAGCTATGTATGATTCTACTTTCTGCCTTACATACCAGTACATTTTTATTCGTACTGATGTCCCGTTGCCTGGGGACACTGCAATTTTGTTTCGTGCGTGCAGGTCCAGGTAGGGACTCTGATCGACCCCTCCGCTAGGATTTCGGGGTTCAGCTGTGAGTTGGTAAGCTCCACCTCTTCCTGGAGCTTCCATAGGATGATTACTTTTGTTGTACAGTTTGGTATAGTCGGGGCCTTGTCCCGACAATGCTTATGACACTCTTAGAGGCTATTGTGGACACAGTATTCCGGGTTTCTTTTTGCAGCTTTCAGTCTCCAGCCCATAGGCTTGGCATGTATATATATGTGTGTAGGCATGTATGTCTTCAGTCGCGGCCTCGTCGGCCAGCTAGTACTTTATTATTTTGGCTTGTCTACCTTTGTTTATATGGCTTATTGTTATTCAGTTCATGACCTTAACGGTCCAGGCTTAGTATTTCAGATGTTGTGTTGCCCGATCTGTTGGGCTCCCAGTTTAGTTAGCTAGTATGTTTAGTGGCTAACTCGATCGAATACAGTATCGAGTGCCAGTCGTGCCTCCCCTAGTTTGGGGCGTGACAAGTTCGGCCTTAAATTTATTGAAGGCCTACAGAAAAGAAAGGAATGATCGATTAAACAACAGAAGAAAGTATAACATTGGAGAAATTGCAGCACCACTAAAAACTTACAATCGAGCAAAGGTGTTAGGCCTCTTCGAAGATTGAGCTTGCATCTGCTAGGTTGGCTTCATCGGCCCCGGCAAAGCAACCCTGGAAGGGGTCGTCTTCACTCGGGACTCCGCCTAACTTGAGCGTCTTCAGGTTTCGAGCGTCCCTAATAACATTCTCGGAGTAGGCCGGAAGCGACAGGGAATTACCTGCTGTCACGGCCTTGGGGAGATCACCCGAGGCGCTCTGTTCAGGCAGAGGAGCTTCGAAGCTTGCTCCTTTTGGAGTGTTTCCAGAAGTTTGGGAAGCAGTCACCACATCAGGTGATGGGGGGCCTTCGTCCCTTTTTGCTTTCGAAGTTCTTCCTTCGTGGCTAGGGGCTCTGATCTCAACGGGCTTGAAAACCTCGGTAGATTTTTTGGTTCGAGCCACCAAAGTCGACCCTTCCACCTCGTCGCCTTCGTCGTCCATATACTGGTGGACCGAGTCAATATCCACATTGATGACGACGCTCTTCTTGCGCCTCCGAGTAGGCTCTGCTTTGTTTTGGGTGTCCTCGCTCTTCGAGGACCTTTTTCTTTTGTTATCCTTTTTTGGTTTTGAAGTCGAAGGTCCCACTTCCTCCCCGACAGGGTGCGACCTCATCTCAAAGAACTCACCAATACCTGCCACTGAAGAGTTAAGTCATAGGAAGAAGGGCATTCTTAATAGGGAAAGAAATATTGAAACACGAACCGTGATGTTTTGCTTCCCACTTGCCCGTCGACAGGTCCCGCCACTTGCGTTTGTCATATGATAAAGTAGCGGCTAGTTTACGAACCCAGTCCTCGAGGTCAAGGACCGCATTGGGCATCCACGGAACCACTATGAAAAAAAAGGGAAAGGAATATTATGCAAAGCTTAGTAAAAATTATGGAAAAAAATAAAGGAGAGAATTCCGCTCACGTTCGAAGTTCCATTCTTCGGGGAATGGCGGGAACTTCTTGGGAATAACATCGACGGTCCTCACCCGGATGAACCGGCTCATCCAACCTCGATCTTTATCTTCGTCATCACTGGCGAAGAAGGACTTGGTCGTTCGACGTTGAAGTTTGATCAGACCAAGGAAAAGTTGAGGTCGATATAAGCGGATGAGGTTGTTGAGGGTAAATTCAAGTCCGACCTTCTCAACGAAGAACCTCATCATTATTACTATCTGCCAAAAGGACGGATGAATCTGGCCCAGGGTGACTTGATATCTTCGGCATAATTCAAGCACGAGCGGATCAAGGGGGCCTAATGTAAAGGGGTATGTGTACACACTTAGGAACCCCTCTACGTAGGTTGTGATGTCGTCCTCACGAGAAGGTATTTGCAACACGACCTTCTCTTCCCATCTACACTCTCTTCTCACATCATCGAGGTATTTTTTCGTAGTTGAGCTTATGTATCTCGATGCAGGCTCACGACGGCCGGGGACGTTGGGAGGGTTCTCGACGATAAAGTCCTTTTTTAAGGAACAATTTCTCGGTAAAATTTCATGAAGTGTCGGCGGTTTACCACCGGTCGGACGGGAAGTAAAAGAGGTGATTCCTTCTTTCTGAGGAACGGACTTGGAAGTTTTTGCCATCAATTTTTTTAAAAAGAAGGAAGAAATGAGTAAATCGCGGAGGTTTCTAAGCTGATACGGCGGAAGAACTGGTGGCGAAAAGGGGGCTTAGAAAGGAGAATAGGTTTTTCAAAGCGAAAGTTCTTAGTGAGAAGTGCAAACGAGTATATATACAAAAAGTCGGCGACTCTTCATTGACACTGATGGCCGACCGGCTCTAACGTACACTTAATGATTTTGGGGAAGAGAACCGACGGGATGCTTCGTCATGTCTAACACTTACGTCATGAGAATGATGTCACCTTCGGGGACTTAGGAAATTCAAAAATTCAAATCGTCTCTTGTCATTTCATTCTAAGAAACGCGGGGACTATCTATATACGGTCGAAACCGGAGAACCCAATTTCGGGGTCTTAATCGTACCCCGAGCTCGAGGAACTCGAAGTAAGGATCAAGTATGGCTGAAACATGCACACCTCGGGGGAACGAATCGGAGGACTGGCATGGTCTACCTCGAGATAGTGCCATTTCAATGATACTCAGAAAGAGGGGAAATCTCTCAAAGATACAAAGTTCAAGGCGTAAATTTGGATAGATTTGTACGAATTAGTACAAATCCGTACTAGGTTGTTATACATTTCTACCAATAGAATCCTTTACCCTAAATAGAAATGTACCATATTAGGGTTTTCCCCTCCTATATAAAGGAGACCCTAATCATTTGTAAAGATGATCTCACTACTGGCAAAAGAATATTCTATCTTAATTTTCTCTTTTATTGTGCTCCAGAATTGTTCCTCGGCTTTATTTTTGAGCAAACATGAAGCAAATATATTAAAAACTAAGAACAGTTTGTTACACCATGGCTTAGTAGAGTGTCGCTTAGGACACATTGATTCCCTATGCTTGTTATGCATCCATAGTTAGGTACTTAACAAAACATCGATCATTATTTACATCATAGTTAATAAGAGTAGAAACAACATCTGGGGGTGCCACAAAAAATTGCCTCTTCCTTCCTGCAGTGTTTCCCATCTTTGCCATGGTGTGAGCCACACTGTTACATTCCCTGAATGTGTGCTAGAGGATTATCACCTTCTCTTGGTGTATTAGTGACCTGCAAAATTTAATAATATTGTTAAAAAGTGTTTTACCACATTGTATGGTTTGAATGGCCTCCGCACAAACCGTCTCAATTTCTAATGGGAATAAGCCCCACTCTTGTGCTGTTATTAGACATTATTTAATGGCTTTTAGTTCAGCTTCCAGTGATCCCCTTGCATGGGTTTTCTTAGTAAGCCAACAATCCATTGACCATTTGCATTACAGAACACTCCCTCTAACGTGGTGTGAGAGTTGTTATGGCTAGCATCGTTATTTAGTTTATACCATCCTTTAGGAGGCCTTTGCCACTTCATTTGTAGTTGAATCTTCTGAATGGGCAAAGGATTATTTTCCGTGAGCATCTTGTACTCCACCGCTTTTTGAATGATATTATTGATATTCACATTGTTTCTCAAGTTGTTTTGGTTGTTGGCATTCCTGTCAGTCCATATTTCCCATAGGACAAAGGGTAGCATATGATCCAAGCTCCAGAAGGTTACATTTCATGGACACCTTTCGATTTTTTAATAGAGTTAGCCAGTGGCCCTTTGACGGATCATGAGGAGTAACACCCCCAAACTTGTTCCAGAGAGTTTATCTAATGTTGCAATTAAGAAAAATATGGGTGATGGTTTCTTCTTCTTTCTTATCACATATGGGACAGATAGGATCAATGTTAATACCAGTGTGTGATAGATACTTTCTACAACGAAGTCTATTTTGGAGACAAAGCCATAATTTTTTTTTTATCTTGTTAGGGCACGATAATGACCAAATCCAGTTGTACTCCAATTGATTTGTATCTACAGGTTCGATTAGATTATAACAACTTTTGCTTGTGAAGTCCTTTAGAAGTAAGGGACTATATAAGAATATCATTTTGAGAACCTTTAGAACGAATTCTAACATTAAGAAAGTTTTGTTGCATGTTCTAAGGAATTACTATTGATAATTTTGAGAGATCCCAATTCTTTTTTGAGTAGATATCTCTGACTTTAGATTATAAATATCAGGCGTAATGGTCCCTCTATTGAACTTATAAGGTTTTTGGTATTTGGTATCCATTTGGTATCCCAAATGTTGAGATTAGATTTAAGATGAGGAGACCAAGTGATTCCTTGATTGCATAATTATCATCTTTTTGTGATGGCTTTCCATATAAAGGATAGGTTTAATTTTGAGCAGTTTCCCCCATATTTTGTGATAATAAGTTTTGCCCAGGGGGTAGTAGCTCGGGTAAGAAGTCTCCAAACTAAACTAGCAAGATTGGTCATATTTTTGTTATAAGCACAATGGATACCAAGCCTTCCTGAGCCTTTGGTTGGCAAACTTTAGTCCATTTAACTAAATGCATTTTCCTTTTATTCTCATTGGTACCCTAGATAAAGTCTCTCTGGATTTTGTCAATAACCTAAGGTTTTTTTGGGTAACATAGCAAATTGCATGTAATAGTTGGGAATAGCGTTGAGACAAGATTGGGCTAGAGTGGTTCGACCAGCTATATTAATAAATCTCATCTTCCAAGAGGCAAGTCTTGATCTCATCTTATAAATTATAAACTGGTAATCTTTTGGCTTTGGATTTTTGTGTGGATAGAAAAACCTAAGTAAGTACCAAAGTGATCACTTTTTTTGACACCTAGTGTATTAAGGACAATCTTAATGATACCAGGGCTGCAATTATGAGATAAGAGAATTTTGGACTTGGAGTGGTTTATGTTTTGGCTTGATAGGGAGCATAATAGATCAAGGTTTGATTTGATGGTAAGGCATGATTTCTCGTTTGCCTTGGCCATTAAGGTTAGGTCATCTACGAAAAACAAATGGGAAAAATTAGGGTTTTTCTTTCCTATGGAAATTGTATCCCATTTACAAATATCTATCTGGTATTCAATACATCTAGATAGTAATTCTAGACAAAGGATAAATATATAAGGGGGTGGAGGGTCTCCCTATCTAATTCCTCTGCTAGGTTCAAAAAAGTAGTGGTGGAGCCATTTACTAGAATTGCTATAGAGCTTGATGAGATACAATTCATAAGGAGATTGGTGAATTTTGGAGGAAAATTGAAGAATCTAAGGGCACGATATACAAAGGACCATTCAATGCGGTCGAAAGCTTTTTCCAAATCTAATTTTAGAATCATGTGACCCTGCCTGCCTTTGATCTTTCTTAGGTTAGTAACTAATTCCTGAATTATAATAGCATTATCCGCAACTCTTCTATTTTTCATAAAGCTTGTGGAATGGGCTAATAATATTATCTAGGAAAGGTTTTAGCCGATTTGCCAAGATTTTAATAATAGTTTTGGATATGGTATTATACAGGCCAATAGGACGTATGCTATTAGCATTTGGCACTTTAGGTATCAAACAAATGTAAGTTTTATTCATTTCCTTAGGGATTGCTTGAGTATTGAAGATATCGTGGCAAAAACCCACCTCGAGGTCTCCGAGGATATCGAGCTCGAGGTCCCTATTGCACTAGCAACACTGGTTTGGTTCATCAATTCTTCTCACTTATACTTAATATCACGTATCGGAATAGATCACGTATCTTTAAAACCACAAATCAAATTTAATTGTTACTCGTATTTTTCGAGGTAAACATATATATATATATATATATATATATATATATGCCTTTTCCTTAAAAGTTGAGACTTTCTAATTAAATGTAAGATTATTCGGAGAAGTTTTTATACTTAAGTGTATTCTTTTACGTATATTATTTACCCAAACTTTTTGTTATTAATATTTGTATTGCTAACTGATCAACAAAGAAAAATATTTATTTTCTTGGACACAGTATTCAGTACCGATAAATTTTTATTGCTAACCCCATCATTAACCTTTAACATTTTTTTCTTGTTTGTTTGGGGGTGGGATGGGTGGGTGTATGTGAGTTGCAAGAAAGCATTATTTTACAAATTCGGAACTCGACAAATAACGCACGTGCGCAGAAACTAGTATTGTAAAATTCTATCATAATGTCTGGAGATTAAACTCACAAGGATATGCAGCGTAGGTGAAAACCAAAAGTTACAAAGGCCAAGTCGCAAAGGTGAAACTTTCATCAGTCAAAAATCACAAATTGCAAAAAGTTTAAATCCTACCATTGGGAAACCTAAGTCGGTATAGACACAAAAATCCTAATACATTCACAGCCTAGAGTCCATAATGGACTAACTAAAAGTTAGATTAATGATGGTGTTGGAGAATGAGAAGTATACAGTGAAGATATCTTCACAATTCACTAACTAAACTACAAGGGAAGTTTCTATTCCGTCTTGCTAAATATGATGTACTAAGTGCATGCATAACAATATCAACAAATACAGAGACTCCAATCCAACTAGTAAGAAAATTACACCTTGTAAGAGAGTCTTCTAGTTGGATGTCCGAGGGACGCTTTAATCAATTCCAATATATCAACAGCTTCTCTCAATCTTTTGTCCAGCTCTTTCCTTGCATGTGGCTGTGGGGTTCTGGTCCTGCATAAATTAGGCTCAATCTTAGACAATATATCTACCACAACTAATCTGTTCTATGGAGAAGAAGATTAAGCAACAGGGGTTGGTTTGCTGAAGAGCAGACCTCTTGTCAGGTTTTGCTTTCCTTGAAAGCTCTTCCACATGATCGCGCAGTCTCCTCAAAAGAGCAGGCAACTTGTGCACAGCTTCAACACCTGTTTTCTCTGTGAATATCTTCTTCAAAAGGTCTGAAGCAATGAAATATCCCTCTTCTTTGTTTCTGCGCAAGCATTTGCAAAGTGGAAACATATAAAGCTTATGCCACCTGAAGTACATTAGGAACTTGATTTTAATGCTCAATTTCAATAGCATACCTTAAAAACTCCCGCAAGATTGTTTCCACTGATCCTAAGCTATCAATTAGTACATTAATCAAGTGTGGATATCGGGAAAGGTTTCTGAGAGTGGAGAGTGCATGTTTTGTAACTTCTTGATCAGGTAGGCTCCGGCTGAGAGAGCTGATCAGCTTTAACAATGTACCAACAGCACCCGCAGCAACAAGTTCTTCACAACATTTTTGTGAATGTTGTGTTGCCATATCTATCAAAGGAAAAGAAAAAGAGGATATTATTTCTTTATGATCCCTAGGGGAACTATCTTGACTGAACTCATCACTCATGAGAATCTAGACATGCACCCTTCTACGCACTGTTAAGTGAATGGACAATGAAAACAAGAAACAATCAAAGACATATATGTACCAGATGCACAAAACACTTACTCAGAGTTGCACAGATACGAAGAATGTCGCTAACACTTCTCATATTCAGAAGTTCTGACAGTGCTGCAACAAGTCTGTTGATTATGCGCATACCATCATCAACATTTGCAGCAGATTTTTGTACTCTCAGACGCAAATCAAGAAGCTGCCCTCTTAAATTTTTTCTTGCAAGGTAACCTTTCATGTATGCCTGCATAGTGAAAAATGAAGGATGAGTTAAGAAAGTTCAAGAAGAATGAAGATACTGTTGATTCAATTCCAAAAACAAATTAGGAAATATTTGGAACATATACAAGAAAATTATTCAAGAAGAAGATTGCTAGCTGACATCCTATAGTATACAATAAGTACAAGCTTAATCGTGTAAAACTGAGCTTCATTCAACACGGCTAGAAAGCATAACGGCTTGGACATATATAGCTGAGATAGTGAAAAAGGACACATACAGTTGAGATACTATACCCAATGTGCATTTATTCTCATATGTAACTTAGTGATTCAAAGCATATATGAGCTATCTATTATATTTGACAGTACTACATGATCACGTTCCATTTCTTCAGACAAGAATCTTTTCTTTCTCATCTTCTCACCTTCATATATTCCCCATAGCTAATTCACAGAAAAATCACCATAAGATCATAACAAGAACTTCACATTTCAAGAATTATACGCTGCTTGAATTCACTACACCCATTCTGTCTTATGATACAAATACTTTGAAACATATACATAATTTAGCAACGCCTGTACTGCAAAGATTTTTTCTGGTATTGCTTTATTTCGGGATCAAATTAGTTCACTTGTCTAGAAACCACGTATAAATTCAAATGTACTGTTTTACGGGTAAATAGTTTGGACCCCACCGTGGGGCCTAGACAGCCGTGCAATTAAATTTTGATCCTTGCCTTTTTTACTAACGTGTTTTGATTATTTTATCTTAGAAAAATCACAAAAAATGGAAGATAACACTATTAACGACACACACAACCCTGAAATTCGGGGGTATCAACCTCATTTCAAGGACTCAATCAGTGACAGCCGCAGTCAGTGTTTTGAATAGCGTGCGGCGACAAATAACGATGAGGGCCTGCTTCGCTGAGGCGAGAGGCGAGCCTTTTAGATGTGAAGCGATGATTTATACAAAAAAATAAAATATTATATATATATAACTAAAAACTCAATAGCAATAATTAATATATCAATTCAAAAATTAAAAACCCAATAGATAGTCATAGTAGATTCATAAACTAAAAGTCTAAAACAAGCAACATCTATTCTTCTTCAAGATTTTCAAATTCTTGAATTTCACGAATGTTAGCATTATATTGGCTATCATCTTCTTCATCCTCGTAGTCTTTAAAAAGACAAAGCTTTTCTCAGACTGTTCTGTTGAGTGCAGCAACAATGATAAAAAACAGAGCCAAAAAAAAAAGAGAAGAAGAAGAAAAAGGAAGAAAAAACAGAGCAACACAGACTCTGTTCTGTTGCAGCATCGATAAAAAACAGAGCCCAAAACAAAAAGAAAGAAGAAGAGAAGAAGAAGAAGAAAAAAATAAGGGAGAAAAAAAGAGCAACACAGACTCTGTTCTGTTAGAGCAGAAACGATAAAAAACAGAGCTCAAAACAAAAAGAAAGAAGAAAGAAGAAAGAAAAAACTTGGACAGAGTCACAGAACAAAAACTCGAAGAAAGAAGAAAGGAGAAGAAGAAAGAAGAAAGAAGAAAAGAGATGAAGAGAAGCATATCTAATGAAGAAAGAAGAAAGGAAATCGCTGGTCTGATGTAGGTCTGTTGTCGACTTGAAGGGGAAAGAGTAAAGAAATCGCAAGCCCTAATTTTTTGTTTTAATAGATCATTGTTGTGGCCTTCTTCTTTTCATTTTTGCAAAAAGCGACGCTACAGGTCGCCTCACGCTACAGGTCGCCACACGCCTCTTTGAAAATGCTACGCCACACTATAAAATAGCGATGGCAGCTCGCTTCGCCTCGTCTCACGCTATTAGTGCTGAGGCGAGCGCTATTTACAACATTGTCCGCAGTGAGGGGAATGACGCCAAGCTGGTGCATGACAGGCGGTACCCTCGACAGGTTCGGGAGAAAACTCCCGATGATGCTGATGAGGAGCATGTAGCGGATGTGGTAAGGGTCCTGCAAGAGCAACATACACTCATTCTAGGCTATCTCGCGCGGCTGGATCAAGTTATGATGTAACTGAAGCAGGCACTATCCGGGGCTTCGAATAATACAAACATATGAGATCCAATTCCTCCCGCAGACCAAACAACGCAAAGAGTCGACAACAACACTACCAGGGATGAAGTTGGCTTCGACGGGGGAGCAAATCCGGTCTCAACAACGAGAACGATCCGTTCAAAGATGAACTTATACGGTTCATGAGGGAAGTAAACGGCCACATGGATCAAATCCCGGGGGCGCCACCAATATTGAAAGGCCCGAACTCGTTAAAATATGTTCAATTACCATACAAGCCGAGTGCGGCACCTGAATTAATCCCGAAGCGGTTCAAAATGCCTGAAATTCCAAAGTATGACGGAACTTCAGACCCACAGGAGCATATTACAACCTCCACAATGGCGGTGAAAGGAAATGATTTAGCTCCTCACGAAATTGAATTGTGTTGCTTAAGAAATTTGGTGAAACCCTCACGAGGGGAGCTCTAACGTGGTATTCATTATTACCCGAGCATTCCATAGATTCTTTCGAGATGCTCGCGGTTTCCTTCATTAAGGCTCATGCCAGGGCAGAAAAGTGCAAGCCTCGAAGGCCGACATATTCAGGATCGCATAGGGAGAATCTGAATTATTACGAGAGTTTGTTACTCGATTCCAGAAAGAAAGAATGTTGCTCCCGGTCGTCCCGGATGAATGGGCAACTGAAGCATTCACCAAAGAATTGAATCCAAGAAGTTCAGACGCTTCCCGGAAGCTGAATGAGAGTGTGCTTGAGCTTCAAGCAACAACTTGGGCAGATGTTCACAACCAGTATGAGTCAAAGATAAGGATCGAAGATGATCAGGTCGGTTCTACTTCATCGGCCAAAGGAAGGGAGAAGAGCAGATAAAAACCAAAGGATGACTATGACGTGGATAGACGGACTTCGAGAATTTAGCATTAATGTTCACCATTACATGTTCATCAATGACCCTCATAATTGACATTAAAGGAGGGCACAATCCTAGGACCTCCTTTCCTAGACATAGCTGTAAATAGTGAGCTCAGTTATCATTGTAAAGAGAACGAAAGGATCGGGCAAAACTTACACTATATTTTATACAAAGCTTAATACAATCTTACTTTCTTGCTTATTTTAATCTCATCATTGTTGTGCCCGGAAACTGTGTTCATGGAATCATCATCCTTGCTATTTCATCTACATTCTAAGGCTAAGTGTTGTGTATTTTTTCAATTATTGCTTTATTTTCAGGATCAAATTAGTTCACTTGTCTAGAAACCATATATAAATTCAACTGTACCGTTTTACAGGTAAACAACCATATTTCACTCAAGTAAGGACCCCTCTTTCCAGTGCTGGAAGATTCACAAAACAACAACCACATGATTCCAGAGATTTTAAAGATTGTATTTGACTTGCTCTGGGTCATTCCTGCTATATTAAATAGAACTACTTGCTAATACATTTTTAAGCATTATTGTTCAGCTTTTTTCCATGAACAAAATCAAGTTTCCAGATGATATAAAAGCGCAAAATGGTGAAAAAGATATCTTAGAAACATGTGATCAACTACAAATGGGAGATTAGAAATGAATTACTGGATGCAAAGGTAATACACCCTGTCGGCTATGTTTCAGATGTGAGCGAAAATATTACAATCTACAGCGCAGGAAGATATAAATAGTGAAAGAAAAGGAGAAGTAGTCCTTGCTATCTTCAAAATGTGACAAGAAAAGCTGGAAGTAAAAAATAATTACCCAGCCATAGTCAAAGGAAATAAACAACGCAGAAGTACCATTTTTTGCAATAAAGAACTATAAAATACATGTGAACTTCAGAAGTTGCCTCAAGCATGTTAAGGAAGCACGGCGCAGTAAGCAAGATCTACGACTTACTTGGATCACAATAATTCGGTGCTTGTTTCTTGAAGCACTTTGCCGGGCTGTCCATCCTCGGACATGCGATTGGATGACAAGTGCTGCTTTTGTTCTCTGTTCATGAAGAAGTTTACCTCTCCACCACCTTTGCAACTTTAATACTGCTTGCAATAGTATTTTAAGTGCAAGAGTTTGGTAACCAAATTTTGAGATATTACTGTAGCAAGAGGCCCCTGGAATACCATGCATTAAGTTGATTATAGGCAGGAATAATAAAAGTCAACAATGAAACTTGTGATTGAAAATAAAGGTACCTAGGAGACTCTTTCTAGTAATGGCTCCTCTTGCAAACCGTTGTATTTCCAAAGTAGCATGCCTTTGGCGAAGGAATGCTTTCCGGTATTTCATGCTCCGAATTGCAGTTTGAATCTTTATAACAGCC
>MDKI01254234.1:0-48497 GCA_005239505.1 Nicotiana paniculata
CTTATTACTCCTGTTGCGACGTGCAACCCGATCCCACTTGTCCACCCTTATCACTCCTTGTTGTGGCGTGCAACGCGCTCCCACCAGACATATCATATCAGTTTATTTATAAAAACTTTCGCAATTCAAGCCAAGCCTTTCACAACATTTTCTGCCTCACATTATCTCAAAATGAAAAAAACAGAAATGTATATATCTCGTAAAACAATGTCAATCCGCTCAACCTTCATATACCACAGTGAAACCAAGGAAACAACCACGTTTTCCAAAATAATTGAAACAAGACTTAACAACAAGTTAACCAAGCCAAGTAGTCATAGAAACATCAATGAGCATAAAATAATTAAGTCATGAATCAAATAAATTGGAAGCGCGGAAGGGATCATGTTTAATAGAGGATTTGGTGGTGCATAGATATTCGTCACCTCACTTATACACCACACACATGAAACTTCACATAGCAATTAAGTTGGAGATTCATATTCCCTCAAGTCAAAGTCAAATCAAGCACTTACCTCAAATTCGCAGGCCACTCACTGCTCAATTACATCTTTTCCTTTAGAATCTTGCTCTAACCCGCTCGAATCTAATCATAATTAGCTTAATATCATTAATTAATGATAAAGGAACTAACTTTACTGAAAATTATAATTTTTCCTAAGTTTTCTCAAAAAAAAGTAAAAACCCGACCCCAGGCCTGCTTGGTCCAAACTCGGGGTTTGGACCAAATTACGTTTACCCATTCACCCCTAATCCCGAATATGCAATTAGTCTCGAAATCTGACCCCAATTCGAGGTCAAAATTCAATTTTTACAAAATTCCCTAATTCTACCCAAACCTCAATTTTTACTATGAAAATTCTTAATTTTTTATTTAAAAGTGATGAAAAACATTGGGTAATTGAAAGAGTACAGTTTAGAATTGATTACCAACACTTTGGGGATGAATTTGTGTAAAGAAAATTACCTCTAAGCCTTGGTAGTTCGAAAAATATGAAGAAAAGGGTTCTGCCCGTTTTTATAATTGAATTTATATAGCTCGCGTTCACGTGGGCTTGCCCGCATTCGCATAGAGTAATGGGCCACTGGCCTACGCGTTCGCGTCTCAAGGCTCGCGTTCGCGGAGCTTTAGCTCCTCAGGCCTTGCGTTCACGGTAGCAAGGCCGTGTTCGCATAGAGAAAGCCAAGGCCCCCTCGCCCAGGCCCAGTTACCCAGTGCGTTAGCGAGAGCCCAACCGAGTTCGCGTAGGGTCTCCTCCCAGCCCACCGCGTTCGCTGAAAAGGTCCGGCGTTCGTATAGAACAAAATGGCCTCCAAATAAATTTACCCTATGTGTTCGCGATTGAATCAACGCGAACGCGATGAACAACATATCTGAGCACGAGTAACAACAAAAACTAGCGACTTTTCCAAGTGTAAAAACACCATGTGGCCTATCCGAAACTCACTCGAGCCCTCGGGGCTCTAAACCAAACATGCACGCAAGTCTAAAAGCATCATACGGACTTGCGCGTGCGATCAAATCATGAAAATAACATGTAAAACTATGAATTAAACCTCAAAACTCATCATTTTTCTCAAGAACACTTAAAGTTCACTAATTCTCAACCGGAAGTCCGAATCATGCCAAATGAACTCCGCTTCTCACCAAATTTCACATATAGTATTTAAATACTATAATGAATCTTTATCGGACTCTAGAACTAAAATACGGGCCCGATACCGATGGTTTCAAACAATAATTCTTTTCTTTATTTCATTAATAACTCAGCAAAATAATTTCTTTCAAAAATTAATTTCTAAGGCTTGGGACCTCGGAATTCAATTTCGAGCATACGCCCAAGTCCCATATTTTACTGCGGACCTTCTGGGATTTTCGGAGTACGGATCCGGGTCCGTTTACTAAAAATGTTGACTCAAGTCAACTAAAACCAAAATTTTAACTCTAAAAATTATTATTTCGTATATTTTCACACAAAAGCTTTTCGGTTTCACGCTCGGATTGCGCACACAAATCGAGGTAGTTAAAATTAATCTTTTTGTTACTAATAAACCTAGAACGGAGTCTTAATTCATAAAATGACCCATTGGATCATCACAATCAGGTACGCATAATTGGTTTAATATCTTCTTAGTTTTCTATTCTTTTCTTCTTATTCTTGTGAGAATATAATATGTAGAACTTTGGCATCAAGTTAATACATATAATATCGAAAAAAGTGATTCTCTTAAGTTTTTGTGAATTTTATTTTTTGAAATGACGGAAAAGCTCATTTTGTAATTTTATTTCCATTAGTCTTTAAAATAATGAATTGTAATGTTAAGTTGATCTAGTGAAAATGATATCAAGTTGTCTTATAATAGAAAAATATAAAGAAGAAAAATCATCTTTTAAGTGTCACATCCACAGGATATATTCAACTCATATAAGAACACTTACTCATCTTTTAACTAAAATATTACTCTCTTAAAATATTTGTTGATGATGATATAGTATGAGTAGTTGTTCACAATCTTGTGAGATGGTGATGACCCAGGGGTCATTTTATGAATTTAGACTCTGTTCTAGACTTATTAGCCATAAAAAGATTAACTTTAACTACCTCGATTTGTGTGAGCAGTCGGGGCGAGAAACCAGAAAACTTTAATGTGAAAATATCAGAAATAATGATTTTAGAGCTAAAGTTTGGTTTTAGTTGACTTTGGTCAACATATTTAGTGAACGGACCCGGATCTGTGTTCCGACGATCTCGGGAGGTCTACAGTAAAATATAGGACCTGGCATATGCCCGAAATTAAATTCCGAGGTCCTAAGCCTTAGAAATCAATTTTTGAAAGAAATTATTTTGCTGAATTATTAATGAAATAAAGGAAAGAATTAATGTTTGAAACAATTGTATCGGGCCCGTATTTTGATTATGTAGTCTGCTACAGATTCTTTATAGTATTTAAATGCTATATGTGAAATTTGGTGAAAATCGGAGTTCATTTGACGTGATTCCGACGTCCGGTTGAGAAATAGTGAAAACTTAAGTGTTCTTGAGAAAAATTATGAGTTTTGAGGTTTAATTCATAGTTTTACATGTTATTTTCATGATTTGATCGCACGAACAAGTCCGTTATTTTTTGACTTGTGTGCATGATTGGTTTAGAGCCCCGAGGGCTCGGGTGAGTTTCTGATAGGCTTCGGAGTGTTTAGACTTAGAAAAACTCAGTTGGTGCACCAGTTCTGGTGTGCCCGCACCTGCGCGCCTAGGGTCGCAGGTGTGAGTGCATGACCGCAGATGCGACCCAAGCCCAGGTCCCTTCTTTCGCAGATGCAGGCTTCCTCCGCAGAAGCTGAGAACCTTCCGCAGGTGCGGCCCCCTAAGGCCCAGTCCATTTCCGCGGAAGCGGAAGCCTTCCGCACGTGCAATTATTGCAGGTACGACCCAAGCACCACATGTGCGAGGTTCGGGCAGTGGGTTAATTAAAATAGAACTCCAGTCGTTTTTCTTATTATTTTTCCCAAGAGTAAAAGACCTAGGGCGACTTTCTCAAGAGCTTTTCTTCCCAAAATCATAGGTAAGTGTCCATTAACTACTTTGTTTCAATTCTCCATTGTTTTTCACCAATTTACAATCAAAAATCAAGAACTTTCATGGTAAAAATTGAGGGTTTGGGTAGAATTAGGGATTTTTTGTAAAAAATCGAATCTTTACCTCGAATTGAGGTCGGATTTAGAAACTAATTGCATATTCGGGCTCGGGGGTGAATGGGTAAACGTAATTTGGCCTGAACCCCGAGTTTGGACCAAGCGGACTCGGGGTCGGGTTTTTACTTTTTTTGAGAAAACTTAGGAAAAATTATCATTTTCATTAAAGTTAGTTCTTTTAGCATTAATTAATGATATTAAGATAATTATGATTAGATTCGAGCGAGTTAGAGCAGACTGGCGCATTCGCCGTAGTAGCAGTCGTATCTCAGGCTGGAGGAGGGGTCCAGACTACTGCTACCCACACTCCAATTCAGACTACTCCTCAGATTCAGACCCCAGCAGCCAATCAGATTGGGGTAATTCAGCCAGTTGCTCCAGCGCCGCTTGTTGATGGGGCAGTCAAGTCCACCGATGCTTTATGGAGGTTGGACAGGTTTATTAATCTATATCCTATGCATTTCAGTGGTGAAACTTCAGAGGATCCTTAGGAATATCTGAATAGTTGTCATGAGGTTCTTCGTAATATGGGTATTCTGGACACCATTGGGGTCGATTTTGCGGCTTTTCAGATGAATGGTTCCGCCAAGAAATGGCGGAGGGACTATTTGTTTACTAGACCAGTTGGATCACCTGATTTGACTTGGGATCAGTTCTCACATCTCTTTTTGGAGAAGTTCTTGCATGTTACTACTCGAGAGGAGAAGCGTCGTTAGTTTGAGCGACTTCAGTAGGGTAGCATAACTGTCACTCAGTATGAGAATCGTTTTGTGGACTTGGCCAGACATGCTATTCTCTTATGCCCACAGAGAGAGAGGGTCAGACGGTTTATTGAGGGTCTCACTCAAACCATAATATTGTAGATGGCCAAGGAGACAGGGACTGAGATTTCTTTTCAGGATGCAACTAATGTGGCTAGGAGAGTTGAGTTGGTTCTCGGGATGGGAGGTCAGGGGTCTGACAAAAGACCTTGCCATTCCGGTGGATTCAGTGGTGCCTCGTCTGGAGGCGGGATTTCATTTAGCAGAGGCCACTCTTCCTGGCCATTTCACTCAGCACTTCAAGTTTCACATGGTACTTCAGGTGGTCGTGGTTCTTATATGCCTCTTTCCGCTCAGGCCGTCTTCAGTGCTCCTTCAGCTCCCATTAGAGCACCTTCTCTGCAGAGTTATTAATGTGGTCAGTCGGCTCGTCAGGGTCAGTCCTCATATCATAAGGGATGTTTTGATTATGGTGAATATGGGCATATTCGGAGAGCTTGTCCAAAATTTCTGGGTAATCAGCATCAGTACCAGGGTTCTTGTGCCATAGTTTCTGTAACGACCTGACCGGTCATTTTGCATATTAGGACCCCGTTCCCCTAAATGAAACTTCCCATAGCGGCTTATTGTAATTTATGACTTGCGGGGATGGGTTGTCCCGGATTCGGAAGTGTTTAGAGTAGTATAGGAACACTTAGTTCCTTAAGGTTGGCCTTTTTGGCCAAGTTTGACTTCGGTCAACATTTTGAGTAAACGACCTTGGAATCGAGTTTCGATGGTTCCGGTAGCTTTGTATGATGATTTTGGACTTGGGCGTATGTTCGGAATGGGTTTTGGATGACCCAGGAACGTTTCGGCGCCCAGTATCGAAATAAGAGTTTCCTTAAGTTTGAAATTTGGGTTGGGATGTGTTTTTGTGTTATCGAGGTCCGAACGAAATTCCGAGACCTTGAATAGTTCCTCTATGTCAATTATGACTTGATCGCAAAATTTGGTGTCATTCCGAGTAGTATAGGTCGGTTCAACGCATTGATATCGAATTCAAAAACTTGAAGTTCTTAAGTTTGATCTTTAGGGGTTTTGAGGTGTGATTTTGAGTTTTAGCGTTATTTTGAGTGTTCCGAAGGCTCGAGCGAGTCTGTATTATGATTTGGGACTTGTTGGTATATTTGGACGGGGGATCGGGGTGGCCCAGATGCCTCTCGGGCACCAAACGAGGCCAAAAACCAGCTGAAACAGTTGTTGGTGCACCTGAACTGGTGTGACGGCATGTGCGGTTGCCCAGTCGAAGGTGCGGGACCGCTCTTGCAGTCCCAGCCTCGCAGGTGCGACCCCCAGGTGGGCTTCCCATGTTCGTAGGTGAGGGCCCCTTTCCCGCAGGTGCGGTCTCCTGCCCGCAGGTGCGAGCCCAGGCCCTCTTGTCCACTTCTGCAGGTGCGAGACTCTTCTCGCAGGTGCGAGACCGCAAGTGTGGTCCTTGAGCCGCAGATGCTAATTCCCTGTAGGCAGTAAGGTTCTTTAAGCACGGGACTTAACCACTTTTTACCTCATTTCTTCAACCATTGTCGACCTAGAGAGCTTGAGAAAAAGCCAATCCACCTAGCTACTAAAAGGTAAGTAAATTCTATCCTAGTGTTAGTTTAATACATGAATTCCTAGTTAAATTAACTACCTAATTAGTGAAAATCAAGGAATTGGGTAGTAACCTAGGGCTTTTGAGAATTTAGGGAATTACCCGTTAATTAGCCATGAAATCAAGTAAAAATCATGTATTAACGATCTTAGGTTATGGGTGAGTGTTCCCTTTGAAAACTTTCGGAATCCGAGCATGCGGGCCCGGCGGTGAATTTTGGGATTTCTTCAAGAATGATGAATTGATTAAGTAAGTAGGAGAATTCCATGCTTTGAGTATAATTTGATATATTTACGTAAAGTTTGATTAGTGTTGTCCCATGTCACTAAATGGGTTTTGAAGATTGGCAAATGCTGACAAGTTGAACCAGGTCCATCAGAGCATACACACCTGAACGGAGCAGTTGGCACAAGGATCGTACAAGCATAGGAGATATCAGTGATTGTTGTGTATCAAAGAACTAACAGTATGTCTCCTAATACTAAAAGGTTTCAAACTGATAGAAGTAACAGAAGTTGATTTCAGCTAGGACAGAAATAGAGTAAGGAAGTTGAGTTACATTCGAACTCGTTTACTCAGGTAGAGTTGGATCGAAATTGAACCATGTACTCAACACACTGACTCTATAAATACTCAAAGGATTACTGCTGAAACTGGAGACGCACAAAGACTAAATTGAATCAAGTTCTGAAAGAAAAATTCCCAAAATATTTTGCAAGAAGAAGTGTTGTGCAAAGGCTACAGTTCAACCAGAAGAAACAGTTCCATCGTCTGAGTTTTGAGTCTAGTTGATGTGTAGTAGGAGTTTTAACATTGTATCTTTTCAGCTTTCATAGAAGCAATAGTAATAGGTACACATTGTTCAAGTTAGAGTTAGCTTGAAGTCTGTAGAAATTAGCTAGAGGCTAGTTGATACAAAGAGGATTAGAGTTAGTCCTAGGATTACAAAAGAGTTTATTTTGTAAGTCCGGTTGGCTCAGTGTTTTTAGTGAAGTGTTTGAGCAAATCCTACTGAGGAGTAGGTCGTGGTATTTTTCACCTTTTGATCCAGGTGTTTTCCACGTAAAAATCGTTGTGTCTTTACTTTACTGCTTTATCAGAGCAGGTTATCCTTGAAGAGGCTAACACCTAGGAAAAGATCAAGATGAGTGCACCACCTGGGAACTGGGAAGGACAATCAACTGCAAGACCACCACTCTTCAATGGCCAGTACTATTCTTGGTGGAAAAATAAAATGAAGGACCATCTTATTGGAGAGGATTATGAACTATGGGACATAGTCACTGATGGACCACTTGCAACAACAAAGAAGACTGCTGAAGGTGTAGATGTACCTAAGATTGGGGCTGACTGCACGGCTGAAGACTTGAAGAAATGGGAGAAGAACACCAAGGCCAAGAAGTGGCTAGTATGTGGACTAGGTCCTGATGAATACAGTAGAATCCAAAGCTGCACAACAGCCAAGGAAATATGGGATACTCTACAAGTAGCCCATGAAGGAACAGCTCAAGTGAAGAGGTCTAGAGGTACTCTACTCTACTCTCAGTATGAAAACTTCACTATAAAAGAAGGAGAGACAATTCAGGAAATGTACACAAGGTTCACAACCTTGACCAATGAACTCATGTCTCTTGGAAGAGTCATACTTGAAGAAGACAAGGTATAGAAGATCTTAACAAGGATCCTGCTTATCTCCTGGGAAAGCAAGATCACTGCTATCCAGGAATCCAAAAATATGGCAACCCTTACACTGGATGAGTTGATTGGAAACCTCACTGCTTATGAACTCAGAAGGCAGACCATGAATATGGATGTACCAAAAAAGGAGAGAAGTCTAGCATTGAGGATCACTGAGGGAGCTGATCTGGAGGAGGATGAGATGGCCATGATAACCAAAGAATTCAGAAACTTTATCATGAGGAAGAAAGGCATCTCCAGGGGAGGTAACTTCAACAAGGCAAAGGCACCAGAAAGGTCAGCTAATGAGGGATGCTACAAGTGTGGAAAGACTGACCATCTCATCAAAAACTGCCCTCAGTGGGAAGTAGAATGGAGGAAGGAGAGATATGAAAGAAAGAACAGGAAGAAAGAACTGGTCCAACCCAAGAAAACTACTACAAAGGCTATGGTTGTTGCTTGGGGGGAAAGTTCAGATGAAGAATCAGAAGATGGTGAGACAGAAGATCAGGCTCTCATAGCAATTGGAGAATCTGATGAGGAGACTTATGAAGAACCAGAGGTAAGTATCTCACAACTTAAAACTAAAATAAAGTTTTTATCTAAGGAGAAACTCCCTGAGTTGCTACTTGACTTCATAGATGATTCTGAGGAAATAACCAAAGAGAAGGATCAACTATCTAAAGAGTGTGCAATGCTAAAAGCAAAATGCATGGACCTGGAAATAAGGGTCAGTGAATCTGAAAAGAAAAACACTGTCTTGATGAACCAGGTTCATCCACTCGAAACTGAGATTCTAGAGCTAAACTCTGAAAACTTAAAGTTAAGACTAGGATCCAGTAAAAAGGTAGTTGATCACTCTCATTCTAAGTTAGAAGAAGACTTAGGTAAACTGAAAGATATAATGTATGCCAAGGATGAGCAGATAAGATCTCTTAAAGAAGAACTTGGCAAAGTCAAACATGAATTTGATAGAACATGTAAGTGGAATAAGTCTTCTGATGCATTAATTTGGCTCCAAGAGAATCACAGTAGCAACCGGAGAGGGCTTGGTTTTGGGAGTCAATTTCCTAAGTGGGATCCCAAAAGCAAGTATCTCACTCTCCCTGAAAATAAGATCTGCACCCGTTGTGGGAAGACTGGCCACTATAAATATAAGTGTGATGTAAAAGAGAAGGCCAGTCAGAAAAATGAGAGATTCATTAAAAAGAAAAACTGGCTACCAAAACTGGGCCAGAAAAAATCTGATTCATCCATTCTCTCATAGAAAAGGACCCAAACTAGTTTGGGTTCTTAAAACTAACCCCTGATTTTCTTTTGAAGGTACAAGTGAAGGGAAGCAACCTAATTTGGTTTTTGGACAGTGGCTTCTCTAAGCATATGACAGGGAACAAGGAACATTTCCTTTCACTTGAAAACCTCAAAGGAGGAAATGTCTCCTTTGGAAACGGAAAGAAAGGTGAAATAATAGGGGTCGGCAAGGTAGGTAAAGATGACACACGTTTAATTGAACATGTGTATCTGATATGTGGCTTGAAATATAGCCTAATAAGCGTGTCACAACTGTGTGACAGAGGTAACCTTGTCGCTTTTACTTCCACAAAATGTTTTGTGATTAACCTGCTTATTGACAAGATTGTTTTGCAGGGAAAAAGAATGAACAATATCTATGTCATTGACTTGTCCAAACTGCCTGACAATGAACTCACTTGCCTTAGTGTGTTGGATAGTGATCCCCTCCTGTGGTACAAAAGACTTGGTCATGCAAGTCTGACTCAACTCAACAAGTTGGTCTCTAAGGACTTAGTGGTAGGGCTTCCTAATATTAAGTTCAAAGAAGACAAAGTTTGTGAGGCATGTGCAAGGGGAAGCAGGTAAGGTCTTCTTTCAAAAGTAAGAAAATGGTCAGTACCATCAGGACGTTGGAACTGGTTCATATGGATCTGTGTGGTCCTATTAGAACTCTGAGCAGAGGTGGGAAGAGATATGTGATGGTGCTAGTAGATGATTATTCAAGGTCACTTGGACCTTATTCTTGGCATCTAAGGATGAAGCATTTGATATGTTCACCTAATTTGTCAAGAAGATTCAAAATCAGTTAGGACATCAACTAGTATCCATAAGATCTGACCATGGTACTGAGTTTGAGAATGCTAAGTTTGCTGAGTTCTGTGATGAACATGGTGTTAATCACAAGTTTTCTGCTCCCATAACCCCACACCAAAATGGGGTTGTTGAAAGGAAAAATAGAACTCTTAAAGACATGGCAAGAACCATGCTTCTATCAAGCAAACCACCTCACAGCTTCTGGGCAGAAACAATAAACACTGCATGCTACATTATCAATAGATGCATGACCAGACCTCTGGTAGAGAAAACTCCCTATGAATTACTTAAAGGGAGAAAGCCCAACATATCCCATCTTAGGGCTTTTGGATACAAGTGTTATGTGCATAATAATGGCAAAGATTCTCTAGGAAAATTTGATCCCAGAAGTGATGAGGGAGTGTTCTTGGGATACTCAACACATAGCAAATATTATAAAATATACAATAAAAGAACTATGTGTGTAGAAGAAAGTGTACATGTTGTCTTTGATGAAACTAACACTCTCCCTGAGAGACAGGAACCAGAAGACGAGGAGCTTGGACTGGTAAGGAGCAATGACCACATTGAAGCACCTATGGCAGATGGAACAGGTGATGGACCAGGTCCAACAACCCCACGCAACTCAACAGGGGGAATTCTACATGAAAATCCTAGCCCTGATCTTGTTCCACAACTACAAGACAACATGGAACAATCCAGAAGTGAACAACTCGTACTCAAACCAAACAGATATTAGAGTTCTCACCCTCTTGAGAATATCATAACAGACTTGAGATCTGGAATCAAAACTAGATCCTCCTTGAAAAATCTGTGTGCATTTGATGCATTTCTATCCTTGACTGAACCAAAGAACATTTCTGAAGCCCTGCAAGATGCTGATTGGGTAACTGCCATGCAAGAAGAGCTGAATCAATTTGAGAGGAGCCAAGTATGGCACTTGGTACCCAGGCCACTAGACAGATCAGTAATTGGCACCAAGTGGGTCTTCAGGAACAAGCTCGATAAGGATGGAACTGTTACAAGAAATAAGGCAAGACTGGTTGTTCAAGGATACAGCCAAGAAGAGGGAATTGACTATGATGAGACCTTTGCTCCTGTGACAAGATTGGAGGTAATCAGACTTCTTATAGCATTTGCTGCACACATGGAATTCACTCTCCATCAAATGGATGTCAAGAGTGCCTTTCTTAATGGCTATTTGAAGGAAGATGTATTTGTAAAACAGCCTCCTGGCTTTGAAATGAAAGAGTCACCTGATCAGGTATATAAACTTGACAAAGCTCTCTATGGTCTCAAGCAAGCACCTAGAGCTTGGTACGAGAGATTGTCAAAATTCCTGCTGGAACATGGGTACAAACGAGGCAAAATAAACAATACCTTGTTCTTAAAGGAAAAGGGAAAAGATCTTCTGATTGTGCAAATATATGTTGATGATATCATATTTGGGGAAACTACTGAAAAGCTTAACAAGGAATTTGCTACATTAATGGGGAGTGAGTTTGAAATGAGTATGATAGGTGAGTTAACCTTCTTCTTAGGTTTGCAAATCAAACAAACTCCACATGGCACAATGATTCATCAACAGAAGTATGTGAAAGAACTCCTCAAGAAATTCAAAATGAACGATTCAAAAGAGATAGATACCCTTATAGCCACAGCTACAAAATTGGATGTGGATGAACCTGGTTCATCCGTCGATCAGAAGACATACAGAGGGATGATTGGGTCTCTACTCTATCTCACTGCAAGTAGACCTGATATTGTATTCAGTGTGGGACTATGTGCTAGGTTTCAAGCCAATCCAAAGGAGTCTCACCTCACTGCAGTAAAAAGAATTTTGAGATATCTGAAGGGCACCACTGATTTGTGCCTTTGGTATCCTAAAGGTAGTAACTTTGACCTTGTAGGATATGCTGATGCTGATTATGCAGGTTTCCTGGTTGATCGGAAAAGTACTTCAGGCATGGCTCATTTTTTGGGCTCCTTCCTTGTCTCTTGGGCCACCAATAAACAAAATTCAGTAGTCTTGCCTACTACTGAGGCTGAATATGTGGCTGCAGCCTCTTGCTGTGCCCAGTTGCTATGGATCAAACAACAACTCCTGGACTTTGGTATAGATGTGGGATGCATTCCTATTTACTATGATAACACTAGTGCACTTAGTATGACTAATAACCCGGTTCATGACAAGAGAACTAAGCACATAGATGTTAGGCACCATTTCCTGAGGGATAACTATGAAAAGGCAATGATCTCAATCGAATTTTGTGCTACTGATCGTTAAATTGTTGATATATTTACCAAAGCACTGAGTAGGGAGAATTATGAGAGAAACATGCTTGAATTAGGGATTAAGATCACCTAATTGAAAAACAAAAAAGGAAAAAAAAACTGAAAAATTGAAAAAAAAAATTGGTTAGAAAATTTTAATTAGGTACTTAATCAGATTAATCATTGCTCAGTACTATGTCTTTATTGCCATACTATTTTGCCATGTATTAATATGATTCCCTAGTTGCTAATGATGTTTCTCTATTTTTGTGAATTGAGGCAAAATAAATGCTGGTTTACATGACTGACAAGGTACGTTCACATCTCCATACATGTATTAATTCAAGTATAGTCATATATGAGCAGGACTCTATCCATTTATGGTTTGAATTCAAATTTTCGTACTTACCCAAATAATGAACCAGTTCCAAAGAGTCCCGCATAAATTAATTAGCCTAGTTTTAGGGGGAAGTAACTGTCTAATCAATGTCCAATCACTGACAGTCCTTAATCGATTAGTATCCTACTTGTGATTAATACACTTTCGTTGTAATCACCCCAACCACAAGTTATAAATAGGTCATCATTACCCATTAGGCATAAAATAACAGTCGAACCTTGTTCAATTAACTCACAATCCCTACTACCTTTTGCCCTCTTTTTCTCTCTAAGCAATCAAAACCATGTCATCAGCTTCCTATGATTCTCAAAATCTGGACTACGATGGAGGAAACTATGAATCTGATTCTCCATCAGTTTATAGTTCTGAATCTTCTGATAGACCTGAAACCCCTGAACATCACACTGTCCATGAACCTGCTCCAACACCCACACCAGCCCCCAAACCTCGTCATGCTAAAACTATTGCATGTAAATCTGTAGCTTCTGGTACAGGGACCAAGTTAAATGCTGAAGAAGGCTCCAAACCAGATTCGTCCAATGACTCATTCAAATCAATCAATGAAGACAAAGCACCTGGTTCTTCCAGTGCTGAGAAAGGTAATACTGAAGTTACCTCTGAATTTAATTCTGAAAATTGATTTGTGTTGGTAGGGTCTGTGGTGGATGTGGAAGTGCCAAGTAGGCAAAGAAAAGGTGGGAAAGAGAAAAATCTTGAGAACGAGGGAGATGCAGATGTGAGGGGATATGGGGAGGATGGTACCACACTCGCACTTTGTGGCCCCATTCTTGAAAATATTGAAGAAGAAGTCCTGGTTTAGGGGGAACAACTGAAGTTGAGGAAGCCACTGCTGAGTTGGAGAAGTTAATGATGGAGATAGATGAACACGTTTCTTCTGGGGAAGAAACTTTGGTTGAAAGACTGAAAAATCTAGGGGACTCATACAACCCCAAAAAGAAAAGGACTCCAAAGTCCAAGAAGTCTACAGCCTCAGTTCCTTCGAAGAAAAGGAAGATTGCTGATTCTGTTGGTGTACCTGTTCCTAGGGTACGTGCTACAAGAAATGATGTACTAGAATAGGAGGAGAAGTTGGAAAAAGCTCTGCAAGAGAGCAAAAGAAAAAGGGCAGAGAAGGGGAAAGCAAAAGTAGCGGAGCCTATTGGGGCTATTGTTGACGATGAAGAGTTGTTGGACCTGGTCCAACAAAAAGAGGAGGCTGCTCCTGTGGTTATCAAGTCACCCAAGCCCAAAAAGTCTAATACTTCCTCAAAGAAGTCAACTACTGGGTCTACTATCACTGCGAGGACACGGTCCAAGTTAAAGAAAGTGCAGATTGTTGAGAGGGATGATAATCCAGAATGGAGTGGAGATAAAGTGAAGGAGGTTGGAGAAGTTTCTACTGATAGAGTTTCCATGTTTGGAAAGAGACATATCTTGAAAGGAAAATTGTTGAAGGATTTGGAGGAGCCTGGTATGAGGTATTTACTGGACTTTCTGGCAGTCCAGGGCTGGAAGGACATGGTCCTTCGCATGGAAGGCAGGCTGGTCAGGAAAGAGGTTGTAGAGTTTATGGGGAATGCAACAATCATTGGAGGCAGGGTTACTTCTTTGGTCAAGGAAGTTGAAGTCTCCTTTGATGCTCAAGAACTGGGTGTGATTCAAGATATTCCTGCTGAGGGGTATGAAGACTACACAAGGCAGAGATGGCCTTGTTTAGATGGAATGTCCTCAGCACTCAGTATCACCAAATTCTTTTGCGACGATGAGAAGGAGCTTGAACCCAGGGCTGTGTACAAGAGTAAGATGAAGCCTGAGCATAAGATTTTATTTGAATTTGTGATCAAATTCCTGCTTCCCCGCCAAGAACGAAGACACATTGCTAACTACATGGACTTAACCCTCATGGAGTGTATGTACAGAGGCAAGAAGATAAATTGGCCAGCTTTTATCATCCATCTCTTGGACAGAGTGGTGAATGGAACCAAAGCCCATGCTATCCCCTATGGATTCATTCTGATTGCAGTTCTTGCTCATTTTGGAGTTCTTTCAAGGAAGGCTGAGATGGCTACTGCTAAGGATTTCTTTGGGAAGAACACTTTGTTGTCGTGTGATTACACTGTCAGTGCCCCGGCAGATGAACCTGGTTCATCTCGGAAGCAACCAGTCAACAGCAAGGTCCATATGTTGGTGAAGGAAAGCGAGTTAAAGGATATGGAAATCCTTCGATTGAAGTCTCGCTTAATTGAGGTGGAAGCTGAGCGTGATGCTCTCAAAGCTGAGTTAGCAAAGGAGAAGGAGAAAAACGAAGGTGTTTTACACCAAATGTTGTCCCTCCTACAAACCAAGAACCCAACCTCATCTGCACCCTCCCAGCCTTAGGAATGTCCAGTGCTACCCCCTCCAAACCAATCAAGTGCCCAGTTCAGGACAGTGTCTCATGTTGTTTGTTTCAGTTTTTCTTCTGTTCTTCTCATGTTTTGGCTGTTTTTTATTTTAATCTGTTTGGTGTTGATCATCACTGTTAATTAATGAAAGCTTTTAGTTTTGGAAAATGTCTCAATTTCTTATGTAGCTTACATTATTAGTTTCTTGTGTTGATTAATCATGTTTGCACCTGCAGTTGCCTATATTGGCCATGAGTAAGAATTAAAAAACTGGTAAGTATCATTTTTCAACTTTTCGATGATGCCAAAAGGGGGAAGATGCTGCTTTTTAAAAAATTTCAAAATGTGATATTTATAACCTAATGACCCTGGTTCTCAATGATTAATGCTTAAAAATATACAAAGTGTTTGAAGTGTATACAAGATAAAAGCACAGAGTTTGTCATCATCAAAAAGGGGGATTTTGTTGGCCTATGTCACCGAATGGGTTTTGAAGATTGACAAATACTGACAAGTTGAACCAGGTCCATCAGAGCATACACACCTGAATAGAGCAGTTGGCACAAGGATCGTATAAGCATAAGAGATATCAGTGATTGATGTGTATCAAAGAACTAAGAGGATGTCTCCTAATACGAAAAGGTTGCAAACTGATAGAAGTAACAGAAGTTGATTTCAGCTAGGACAGAAATATAGGAAGGAAATTGAGTTACATTCGAACTCGTTTACTCAGGTAGAGTTGGATCGAAATTGAACCATGTACTCAACAAACTGACTATATAAATACTCAACGGATTACTGCTGAAATTGGAGACGCACAAAGACTAAATTGAATCAAGTTCTGAAAGCAAAATTCCCAGAATATTTTGCAAGAAGAAGTATTGTGCAAAGGCTACAGTTCAACTAGAAGAAACATTTCCATCGTCGGAGTGTTGAGTCTAGTTGATGTGTAGTAGGAGTTTTAACATTGTATCTTTTCAGCTTTCATAGAAGCAATAGTAATAGGTACACATTGTTCAAGTTAGAGTTATCTTGAAGTCTGTAGAAATTAGCTAGAGGCTAGTTGATACAAAGAGGATTAGAGTTAGTCCTAGGATTACAAAAGAGTTTATTTTGTAAGTCCGGTTGGCTCAGTGTTTTTAGTGAAGTGTTTGAGAAAATCCTACTGAGGAGTAGGTCGTGGGTTTTTTTCACCTTTTGAGCCAGGTGTTTTCCACGTAAAATCCTTGTGTCTTTACTTTACTGCTTTATTATTCCACAAACAGTAGTAAGTAGAACACCAAGAAGAACTAGGTTCTTCTTATTAGACAGCACTCGAAAATTGGGTACTGCACCACTAACTTATAATGTTGTGTAGTATTGAAGTCTAAAACATCAATTAGTTACGAGTCCTTGGGAGACGAGTTTGGAGTTTCAGGCGTGTTCTTGGTCCGAGAAGTAGATTCGACACGAGGTGAGTCTCCTTTCTAACCTTGTAAGAGGGAATTGTCCCCCTAGGTGATTTAAATGCTATGTGTTAATGTTTGTGGGGCTTACATACGTACAAAGTGACGAGAGTCCGTACGTAGCGGCTATTATTATTATGTCCGGGTAGTTAGGCTCACATCATGCCTTGTGTTCTTCCTCGTAATGAATTTTATGTTATGAATTCATTTTATATGTAGTATTGTTTCCCCGAGATTTATGGTATTTGATAATTTGAAGTAATTGTTTATGGAAAGAAATTTTAAAGGAATATTGTGTCTGCATGTGACCGCTTCGCAATTTACATTCCGTGAGCGGAATGTGATTTCCCCTCCTCTCATGGGAGCGGGCCGTACGCCACGGCGGATTGAAAGATGTACTTATGGTTCGGGCCGTTCGACCCTCGGCAGTGCACAGATAAGATTATTTTATGGCTCATGCCGGTTGTCCTTATCCCGTATGCGCATGATAAATGGTTAATGATTTCATGGATAGTGATTTGACAGATATTTTGGGGAAAATGAAGCATAAATTGTTTATTTACTTTCAGTATTTATTTGGATTTCAGTGCCTTTAATATTTGCGGCTTTACTACCTTCACATGCCTACCGCTTTCATCATATTCTGTTAAATTGTATTGTTGGACCTTAGTGAGTGTCAAGTCGACCTCTCGTCACTACTTCTTCGAGATTAGATTGGATACTCACTGGGTACATATTTATTTGTGTACTCATGTTATGCTTCTGTACTTAATTGTACAGGTTCTGAGGCTGGTGCATCTGGTTATCAGACCGGAGCTCGATTCTGAGTATAGACTGGACCTGACTTCACAGTGATCTGCTTCTCCTGATGATCCTCAGCAGCACCATGGAGTTTCTTTTGTTTATTTCCCATCTATTTCTTCCAAACAGTGGGACTGTATATTATATCTTTTGTATATTCTGTTAGTATGCCCGTAGGACTTGTGACACTAGTTCCTGGCACACACGTGATAGTTATTATGGACTACAGGTCTATATATATATTGGCTCACGCCTCCTATGACTGCTTTTGGTTAAAACTGGTTAACTATCCTTTTCGATTTACGTTTCAAACTTTAAAACTTGGTATATGTTGAAATGGTTAATCAAATAAGAAAGAATCCTTAGTAAATTGAGTGTTGGCTTGCTTGACCTCGGTGTTGGGCGCCATCACGACCTGAGTTAGGATTGTGGGTCGTGACAGTTTCGGCACCAGCTGCAGCACACCTGCCCAGCCAGCCAGAGGTAGGGGTTAGGTAGCTAGAGGCAGGGGTCAGGTTGTTAGAGGCGGAGGCCAAGACGCTAGAGGTGGAGGTCCACCTATTAGAGGTCCTACTAGAGATGTGGTTCAGGGTGGCGGTGCCCAGCCCCGATTATATGCCTTTCCAGCCAGGCCCGAGGCGGAGTCCTCTGATGCTGTCATTACAGGTATCATCTCAGTTTGTGTCTGCTTCGGTTTTGTTTGATCTGGGGTCTACTTATTCTTATGTGTCATCATATTTTGCCTCGTATTTGGTTGTGCCCCGTGAATCCTTAAGTGTTCCCGTTTTATGTGTCCACACCCGTGGGAGATGCCATCATTGTAGATCGTCTTTATCGTTCTTGTGTGGTCGTTATTAAGGGTCTTGAGACTAGTGTAGATCTTTTGCTGCTTGAAATCGTTGATTTTGATGTTATTTTGAGAAGGATTGGTTATCGTCGTATTGTGCTATCTTGGATTGTCACGCCAAGACAGTTACGCTAGCCTTGCCAGGGTTGCCTTAGTTAGAGTGAAAAGGGACTCCTGGTCATTCTTCCAGCAAAGTGATTTCTTATACCAAGGCTCGTCGCATGGTTGAAAAGGGGTGCTTGTCTTATTTAGCTCATATTCGTGACTCTGAGGCTGAGGTTCCTTCCATAGATTCAGTTCCTATTGTTCGTGAGTTTCCCGAGGTATTTCCTGCAGACCTGTCAGGGATGCCACCTGACAGGGATATTGATTTTTGCAATGATGTGGCTCCGGGAATTCAACCCTTTTCCATTCCTCCATATCGTATGGCCCCACTAGAATTGAAAGAATTGAAAGAGCAGTTACAAGACTTGCTTGATAAGGGTTTTAACAACTACCTCAAATCCCAACTCCAACTCCACGAGAAGAAAAGAAACTAGCGCTTGGTACCAGCACATGTATCTGCACACGGGGGTGCAGGGAGTAATATGAGTATGCCTAATGAAAGTAAATAATGTCCAAGGCTATGAAACAAGTAAAAGCAGTCATAAATGCACAGTAATTGAAGCCTTGCTTCTAGAAAACACAGATAAGTATATTGTAGCATTTACAAATTTTCGCTCAGTAAAATATCCTTAAAAATATATCTTTGCCACGGTTATCATAGAAGTCAAAATAGTTCAGTGTGAGTAAAATAGTCAAAATTCATGAACAGTATCTTCCAAGTAAAAACAAGTGTAATAAACTGCCCCGCGGGCGTATAACCACTCAGCATCAATCACTCGGCATGTCTCACAACCACTCGGTATTCGCCCCTCGGGCTACCTCTCAGCCACTCATGCCTCTCAATGTCTCATCACTCGGCACTCGGCACTCGCACTCAGTAGGTACCTGCGCTCACTGGGGGTTTACAGACTCCAGAGAGGCTCCTACATCCCAAGCGCTAATATCAAGCCATCTCGTGGCATAAATCACTCAAGCTCTCGGCCTCTCACATATCATAACAATGTAACATGTTGCGGCGTGCAACCCGATCCATAATATCCGCACAATATTGGCACTCAACCTCACTCAGCCAGAAACTCTTAAAAAACACTCGGGGTATCAACAAAAGGGGTACTCAACCCAAAACAGTATTTATATCTCAAAGATAGTGTAAACAAATCTGAGTTTTGAAAACAGTTTAACATGGTATGACTGAGTGTAAATCATGATCAACATAGTGAGAAATATCAGCAAATAGCCCCAAGGGGTCTAAAGAGGTCGTCCCAAGGCCCCAAACATGGCTTGCAGCCCAAATATAGTAGTAGTCTGAAAATACGATTTAACATATGATTTAAAAGTGAATACGCAACTCAATAGTTACCACAGGGAAGGACCAAGTCCAAATCCCCAATCAGTGCACGCCACACACTCGTCATCCAACATGTGCATCATACCAAAATAGTGAGAAAAATACTATGTCTGGGGTTTCATACCCTCAGGACAAGATTTACAGTCATTACTTACCCCAAATCGGCCCGAAAACTACTTCGCGATACTCTTGCCCCTCGAATCGGCTCCCCAATGCTCCAAATCTATTCAAAACCAGATTAATAACATCAAAATATGCTAGGGAGACGGACCTCATTCAAAAATTATCACAATTAGGCACAAATCCCGAAATTGGCCAAACCCGACCCCCGGGCCCACACCTCGAAATTCGACAAAAATCAAAAAAAGCGGAATCCTTATCCTCCCACAAGTCTATACATACCAAGAACATCAAAATCGAACCACAATTGCCCCTTCAATTACTCGATTAAAGTCTCCAATTTTCCATGCCCTAACTTCCCCAATTTTGGGTTTAAGTTCACTAATTTCAAGTTTAATCACTTAGAAATCAACATAGAATCGAGTTATGAAGTCAAAAATCTAACCTCTAAGCGTTTCCCTTTGATTCCCTCTTTAATCTCCCTCAAAAGCTTCAAAAATCACTCAACAATGGTGAAAAATGGCTAAGGGTCGCGGACATGGCCTTTTAAATACGATGCCCAGTTAACCCTTCACGAACGCGGCCCTATGCACGTGTTCCCATAGCATAACCCAACATGCCCCCCCCCATTAACCCAACATGAACGCGGATCCCCAACCGCGAACACGATGCATAACCAACCCCAGACCTTCGCGAACGCGTGACCCAATGCGAACACATAGACCAAGGGCCTGGGGTCCAACTGTTGGCTCGTATCACTATGCGAACGCGTCCCCACACCCGCGTTCATGATGCACAGTGCACCTGAAGCTTCGCGTTCGCACCTCCCCTTCCGCGAACGCATAGCACAAACATCCTAACACCCCAATCCCCCAATGCGAATGCAAGACTACCTCCACGTACGCGTAGGGTATATTTTTCTGCAGCAAATAACACTGGAAACAGCTACTTCAAAATCCAAAAAATCACTCTGCTAACCACCCAAAACTCACCTGAGGCCCTGGGGACCTCAAACAAACATCCTATAACCTCATTCAAACTTAGTCGAGCTTTCAAAACACCAAAAACAACGCAAAAATACTAAATTCTTCTCGGATTCAAGCCTATGTACTTTGAAACTTCTAAATTTCACTAAAGATGTCGAAACCATCCAAAACACGCCCGATTGTCCTGAAAATTTACACACACGTCCAAAATGACACTACGAACCTGCTCCAACTTTCGGAATTTCATTCCGACCCCGATAGCCTATTTTCCACTACCGACCGGAAATCGCCAAAAACTCAATTTCTCCATTTCAAGCCTAATTCTACTCCGGACCTCAAAACCACATTCCTATCACACTCTTAAGCCCCACTTTCATGTATTCAAATACGCATATGAGCGCTTGGTATCATTTGTGCATTGACGGCTTGTGACTTCCATGGATGAGATGTGATTTTTAGCATGTTGATAATGGGCCAGTCTGGAGGACTTCAGGCCGGATTTTGTCTGTGGCTTGAGTGCTGAGATTTCGTTAGTGTGAGCACATGTATTTGGGGACATATATGTCCGTTGTTGTCCTTATTGACGGGACTTTATGACTAGATGACTATGTGGTGAGTGTGATTTGAGGGTGAGATGTGTTCATATTGCTTGATTGTGACAAAAAGGGATTGATTGGATATGTAGAGAGAACTAGTGAGTGTTTGACTTCTGTCTGGAGCTGGCATATGGCCTTGAGTTGTAAGTGTATTGGAAGACCTATCATGTTGTTTAGCTGTGGAGTGAAGCGGATCTTTCTGTTGTGTTATGAGTTCCTAGTGATGTCTTTTGGGCTGACCAATACCCTAGCAGTGTTCATGTATTTGATTAACGGTGTATTCTAGCCATATTAGCACTCCTTTGTTATTGTATTCATTGATGTCATCCTGGCGTGCTCGCGTAGCCAGGGGTAGCATACTCAGCATTTGATGATGGTATTATAAAGATTCAGGGAGGAGAAACTCTATGCAAATTTCTCCAAGTGTGAATTTTGGCTTAGTTCAGTAGCATTCTTGGGACACGTGGTGTCTAGTGAGGGTATCCATGTGGTCATACGAGTGTGGGTAGAGCTTCTAGAAGCTCAAGATTTCTTTTACCACAACTCCACTATTAGTTCTACCATCAGCTTCAGGATTCTTATACCGCATATTGTGATGCCTCGCGGGCAGGTGTTGGTCGTGTTTAGATGCAGAAGGATAAAGTGATGGTGTAATAGCTATGATTTTTGGAAGGGTATAGAGAGAGGTCAGTTTAAGGCTAAGCAGACGGGCTTATTCCCCCCGGGGTTTCCTGAGGTGGTGTGATCCTTAGGTGGTTTTGTAGCAAGTCCTCTTTTATCATTAAACCATATATGTTGCAATTTGAGTTTAGATCGTTTGTGGGAGTTGGCATGACTATTACAATGGTGAATGCGAGATTTGCATACGATTTGAGGTGTTAGATGGTTTGGGTCATATGAGCTTATGAAGGATTTAGTTGAATCTCACCATAGTATGATGGCAGTGATAGCGTATGGGCATTGTGAGTTATTGTTTGTCCTGATCTTTGGCTTTGAGCCAAGTGGGGGAGTCCGTTAATGATAAGTTGATTGCACGATTATGTGTTGTATTGGTTTTGGTTTGAGGTATATTGGTGAACTAGATATGACCTGCAGAGGTGGAGTCTGAGAATGACCCGAGTAGTGGAAATTCTTCTATACATGTTGTAATGTACTCTATAGGTAAATGGATTTTATTGAATGATCGGGTTGTAATTGTAAAAGGTGTAGTGTGTACAGTGTATGATTTGCTTGTTGCTTCAGGTGTGTGGGTTTCTTTCCTAGTATGTGGTGTGAAAACGGGGTCAGGTCGCTGTCTTCTTGGTCCGCATGATTGAAATTTGCGTAGAACGGATGACTCTCAAGAATAGATCTGATGGATTCAAGGTTATACGTAACAATTGGGGATCTTAAAGGTGTGCATTTGGCTAGAACTGAGATTTACATTAGAGGGTGTTAGGACTTGCGGCATTTCTACATTATCCTGGATTCTACATATCAGTATCAGGAAAATGAAGGTAATGGCTTTAGATTCGCAGGAAGTCTCTTCAGGGTAAGTATTTTGAATGTGGCACTTTTGGGGATATGTGAGAGAGTATTCAACGGCTTATGAGCCTTAGACGGTACGGTCTTATGCTTGGTTATCGTGTGGTGAGTCTAGGTTGAGAATTGCGGTATTATGGAAATGAGAAGTATCAATTCAAAGGTAAGTTAGAAAGAACTTGGATAGATAGGACATCTTGGTAGTAGTCCGGATCGGCATAGTAAGGGATGTGATTAGTTCTTTGGGTGTCTATGAGGTAATGAGTTTCTACAGGTGTTTCTTGGCAATGCTCTTGGGTTTTGGTGACCTGCGTAGCTTGGTGGAGTTAGAAGGATTTAGTCCTGATGGTTTGGTGTTGTACAAATGGGATTCAGATAGTTCCTAATGGTTTCTACCATGGTTAGAGATGTATATTTTCTACTGGCGTGAGGTGCAAGTGATGTATAATGATTTTTCTTCTAAATGGGATCAAATGGAAAGTTCGTGGCTAGTTGGGTACGTAGTTGCTTGCGGCTCGGAAGGGATCATGAAGTTCTCATATTTATCACAGGACGGCATGGTGTATGTGGTATGTTGTGTAGAGATGAGATTTGCATATGTAAAGTCACGGTTCAGTTTTGGAAGGAAGGAAGAATTGGCAGATTCAGATGACTTGGTAGCATTGGCAGTTTCAGATGACTAGGTAGATGATATCACTATTGGGTGGCTTGATGAGGGTATATATTCATAAAGGGCAATGTGTGGGGTTAAGGGTGATTCATTGGTATTGCGATGCTCTCTTGTTAGATCGACTGCTGATATTCAAGGTTGCTTGGTGATATGGAAGAATTATGGGTGTATCCATTGTGGAATGATTGAGTATCAGGGATGTGTTATATATTCGAGCGGTGGAGTTGGGATCAGATATGGTAATTTGTGCGCTTCATGGACTTCGAGACTGAGGGTTCTCATAAACGGATTATTTTGTGGTTGTGGACTGTGAGGATGCGAGCAAAGCTAGTCAGATGTTAGTAAATGTCATGATTCAGTCATTGGGAACCTTCGGAGAGTTATCTATCTGTTGTGGGTGAACAGAGTTGATTTAGGGTTATTGGCAGGCCCAGTATGGGTGTGTGCTCTACACCGGGTCAAAATTGTTGACTTCGAATTACTATTGTTGAGGGATGTACCATTCAATTGTCATTGAGTTTATTCGTAGTCTGGAGTGATCTATGAGTTATCCTTCGGTGTTGCGAGGAGTGGTGATCATTGGTTATATTCACATATGGTGCGGATTTGTTTGGGCTTTATAGCGGGATTTGAGTAAGGTAAGTAATTAGGTATTGTGGGATTGAGACGTATTGACTATGTTCCTTCTGATTCGTGTGGCATGGTATCGTCCGATTTTCCCGTGGTTATGCCAATGCACTTGGGGTACTAGACGTCGAATTGCGCACAGTTATTGGTTTTGAGCAAGGTGGCTTGAAATATTTCATGTGGACCAGCGTTTGGATGGGATCACGCCTTGTAGCGGAGTTATGTGGGAGTATGATCCTTGGTGTCAGATTCGCGTGTTTTGATTTTTCGATGTGTGCCAGGATCTTAGCATGGCGCTGTGATGGTAATGTTCATGGCAGGATAGTTCTCTCGTGTGAATCTTTCCTATGATTTAAGTTCGTGGGATGTTGCTATTGAGTGCACGAGTTGAATGGGTTATGGATTTTGATTGTATTGATGTGTCATGTCATCAGAGTGGTCATGTTGGATGAAAAGAGGTCATTGGGCCTAGAATGAATACGACCAGAGTTGACAACATCATGGTTGGAAGGATGATATCGGAAGTTCGCTTAGAAATCTGCTATAGCTCCTGTCGGAGGAAGGGGGAGCTCCATGACTGGCCGATCGGATGAATGGTTGTTAGTTTCTATGTGCTTCTTTCACCATCGATAGTATATGAAAATGTTAGACCGAGGCATTTGTTTGATAAGAGGTTATGTACCGGTATTGGGTTATTTTGAGCAGCTATTGTGATTAGGAGTTATCGCTATGAGTGTTTGAGTCATGCAGTATATTATGTGATTACATCTTGGGTTACGGATATGGCTTGATGCAACGTGTTAAGACTTATTCAGTTTATAGTTGTGGAATTTTGATCTTGTAAATTATTTCAGAAGTGGAAATTTGGTTCTAAGGTTTATGGGTCAGGCTGAATTGTGAAATTTCAGTTATGTTGTGTTATCAGACCTATATGGGATAGGGTGATGTGACATCACTCCCGGGTATGTGCATGGTAGGATTACTCGGCAATTTTTATCGCTTAGGAACAACTATGGGCACGTTCGAGGACGAACGTATGTTTAAGTGGGAGAGAATGTAACGACTTGATCGGTCATTCCCATAGTTTTAGCCCTAATTCCCCCATTTCTGCTTCATTATATGTGGCTCAGCTCTATTATGTTGTGTTGTCGGTTGGCTCGGGTTCGGAGTGATAGTGTAGAGAAATGAGACACTTAGTCTCTTAAGTTGGCTTAATAGTTAGAAAAGTCAACTGGAAGTTGACTTATAGGTAAATGATCTCGGAATATGGTTTTTGTTGCTCGGATAGCTTCGTTAGGTGATTTGGGATTTAAGAGTGTGTTCGGAATATGGTTTTGATGTCCGGAGTAGAATTAGGCTTTAATTGGCGAAATTGAGTTTTTGGTGATTTCCGATCGGCAGTGAAAAATTAGCTATGGGGGTCGGAAGGGAATTTACATGTTCTCTACAATTAAAGTGCTTATAGGAGGTATAGGGTTCAAACAGTCAGGCTATTCAAACAATTGGGTATGGTTTGTAATGTGGTTTCCAACAAAACAGGCTTATAAGATCAAAGGGGTTAACTATGGTGAATTGCAATCAGGTGGATACATATTTATGTCTGGCTTAACAAAGAAATGCCTATATCACTTCTAAGACTGAACTTTCCGGAAGTGGGAATAGGTTTGTAGTGTAATTCTGGATGTGTGTGCAAATTTTTAGGTTATTCGGACATGTTTTGGTTAGTTTTGGCATCGTTGGTGATTTTCGGAAGTTTGAAGATTCTTAGGCTTGAATCATGAGTTGAATTGGTGTTTCAATGTTAAGTGTTCTGAGGGTTCGACTAAGTCCGGGTGATCATTTACTTTTGGTTGAGGTTCCGAGGGGCTCGGGGTGATTTCGGGAGGTCATCGGAAGGTTTAAAGTTGGAAAATACAGAAGAAAATATTGTTGGTGTTGTGTTGCTGGTGTGGCCACACTTGCGGAAGGGAAGCCGCAGGTGCGATGCCGCAGGTGCGATAAGCCTTGCGTAGGTGCGGAGATGGGCAGGCTGGTGAGAGGTCGCAGATGCGGGTGATTGGTCGCACCTGCGGAGTCGCAGGTGCGAAAGTTCGCCTTTTAAGTGAAACGTGCAGGTGCGCACCTGGGACAGCAGGTGCGGGTCCGCATGTGAGAGAAAAGGACCGCAGGTGCGGTCATCGCTGGGTAGAACTCCGCAGGTGCGGAGGATTGGTCGCAGGTGCAAAAGTTGGCCTTTTAAGTGAAACGCGCAGGTGCGCACCAGGGACCGCAGGTGCGGATCCGCAGGTGAGAGAAAAGGGCCGCAGGGTGCGGTCATCGCTGGGTAGAACATATAAATATGACCCTTAGCGATTTTTGATCCATTCTTCCACCATTTTTGCACGGGCTGAAGCTTTTTGAAGGGTTTTGAAGAGGAAATTCAAGGGTTCTTCGTGGAGGTAAGACTTTTGGACTTACAACTCGTTCGTATGTGATAATTCGACTGATTAAGTGTGAAATTTATGGGAAATTAGTACCAAAATTGGGTAGTTAGGGCTTATGATTTGGAGACCTTTGAGTGGGGATTTGAGGGGAAATTTGAGGTCCGATTTTGATATTCTTGGTATGTACGGACTCGTGGGAGGATAAGGGTTCTTGTGATGTGATTTTTATCGAATTACAAGACATGGGACCGGGGGTCGGGTTTGACCAATTTCAGGAATTGTGCTTAATTTTGATAATTTTCGAATGGATTTTGTTCCTTAGCATATATTGTTGGTATAAATCTGATTTTGGCTAGATTTGGAGAAATCGGAGGTCGATTCGAGGGGCAAGAGCATCACGGATTAGTATTTGGGCCTGTTCAAGGTAAGTAACGATTGTAAATCTAAACCTGAGGGTATGAAACCCCGGTATTTCGTATTGCTTTGATAAATGAGGTGACGCACATGCTAGGTGAAGGGCGTGTGGGTGTGCACCGGTAGGGATTGAGACTTGATCCATCCCATAGCGACTATTAAGCCGCGCATTTGATTTGAAATCACATGATATTCTATATTTTAGAGGTTTATACCATATTTTGGGCTGTATGTCGTGTTTGGGGCCTTGGCCGACCTGTTTAGACCCTCAGGGGTAGTTTTACTACTGTCTACACACTATTTTGATAGAAAATTTATGAACTCAGTCATGTTTTAAACATGTTCACTGTTTATTACTATTTATCACCCTGTTTTAGAATATTGAGAGATAATTTTGGCTGAGTCCCTGTGATTTGTGGTGAGTTGGGCTGAGTCCCCGTGATTTGTGATGAGTTTCCCGAGTGGATTGTGAGGGTGACTGAGTGAGGCCGAGAGCCGAGTTTGTGAGGATTGTTATGGATCGGGCTACACGCCGCAGCAAGGTATGTGGATCGGGCTGCACGCCGTAGAAATATATATATTGGATCGGGCTGCACGCCGCAGCGATATAACGCTTGGGCTGAAGGAGACCCTCCATGAGTCTGTACACCCCCAGTGAGCGTAGTCGACTATTATGGATCGGGTTTCACACCGCAACGGGTTACTATTATGGATCGGGCTGCACGCCGCAGCGGTTATGGATCAGGTTGCATGCCGCAACGGGTTATTATATGGATCGGGCTGCACGCCGCAGTGGGTTATTATATGGCTCGGGCTGCACGCTGCAATGGTTATATATGGTACATGTTGAGTGAGAGTGCTGAGTGTGAGCATTGACCTATGAGAGCAGAGTCACGAGTGACTGAGAGGCTTTATTTGTGAGTGACACTATGCCCGAGTGGCTGATATTTTATGAAACTACTGTTTTCACTCTTCTTTACACTGAGCCTCTAATGAAAAATGTTGAACAAATGTTTATACGAGTTTTTAGATGAAAAACTGGAGTTTTTATGAAATATTCTGAATGTAGATTCCTGACTTGAGTTAAATCACTTTTATTGTTGCTTATTATATGGTTTTTACATGATCTTTAAAATGCTCGCCACTGCACTCAAGTCTTTAGTTATGGTTGTTACTTACTGAGTTGGCGTATTCACGTTACTCCCTGCACCTTGTGTACAGATTCAGGTACCGGGGAAGAGCGATAGTTGAGCTACCCCATTTGGAGCATTGTTCGGAGATTGTGAGGTAGCTGCTCGGCGTCCACAATCCACCATTTCTCCTTCATGCTCTGTCATTTTACTTTACTTCCCAAACTTGTTATAGTAGAGAATTAGCATCAGATTGTATTACTTCTTAGATGATCATGACGGCTGACTCCAGATGTTGGGGTTGTGTTTAGACGTTCTGATCATTTTTATTGTTTTGAAATACTTAAAAACAGAAATTATTATGAAATATAGGATAATTTATGTATTAAATGGAAATTTTATGATATTTTTGGTAAAATTTGGTAGCCTAGTACCACGTTAGGCACCATCACGGCCAATTTAGATTTGGGTCGTGACAGAATAACTTGCTGATCATCTTCGAGTGTAACATTGAGAAAGACACTTTTGTTATCTCCTTGCTTGTGGGTCTTAACATCTTCATACGTCACAACCTGACTGATGCATCTACAAATATAAAAGTTTGTTAGGTAATTTTGTAAAACGTGGTAATAATGGAAGAGCAGAATTACCGATTAATTTTGCCTCATCGACATCATTCTGATTTGTTAGCTGATCAAAAGGACGAAAGTTAAAGATATTCATATGAAATGAAGAATCAATTATTTCCTCAACTGTTGTCCTTTGTGTAAATGTAAGCCTCAAATTGTGTCTCGTATTCTTCATATTCAAGTTGTTTGGTCTGACAACAAAGTAGTTCATGCGATATAAGCCGAGTTTCTGTATCTTGGTCTGAAAAAACTTAATTGCATACTTCCCAATCGAGGCCCGGATGTGATCACCCTAAAAAAATTGATTCATTATTAGGATGTATTGTACTGCTAATAAACTGCTATATGTAGAAACAGAAACATAAATATTTATACGGCACATAATCATTTCATGTATGAATCGGGTGTTGAGAACTTGAATTACTACATATAATCGTTTCATAATCGTTTTTTTTAGAACTTGAATTAATGTCGCTTTTGTTAAGCACTCGATAAACACAATTGTGAATAAAAAGTTAATAGAAATACAGTAATGATACTACATATAATTTTTCACAATTACTTCTTTGTATTGTGAAAAATTTATCCATAAAATCAGAAAAGAAGAAAAAACTCTAGAACTGTGTAAAGTTGAATATGTTACCTTTGCATCTTGTAAAATCAACTCAATCGAATATAGTTTTTCTGGATTGAAACAATCCGGCATTTTCCACATTCGAACGACTCTAACTTTGAGATTCCATTGCATCGAGTTGCTTAAAATTTGACTGGTTTCATGAAGTGTTGTAGCCATATTTGCAAACTTTTGTATTCTGAGCAGAGGACAAAAAGGGGAGTAGAGAATAGAAAAGAATGTAGAACAGGGAGCAGGCGTTTGAGAATTATTAGCCTAGGAGACAGCTTCTAAGTTATGGAGTTAGATTTTGATGTCCACGTTTGAGAACAGGATCATGGAGAATTTTTTTTCCCTTTCTTCATATTAAAACTATTAAAATTAAAATTATCTGTAACGAATTTTTTAGTTGAATATTCAGGTATATAATAAATTAAATAAATAGCTAATGAAAAAACGTGGGAGTCCAAAAAATATAGGAGTCATGAATAGATACACAAACGTGGGTCTCTTGATGGAAATAACTGAAACATATTAAGTGGGACTCCTAATGCTTTATCAAAGAAATAACTGAAACAAACTTGGGACTCCTAATACTTTATCCAAGTTGCAAATTAACGTGGGACTCTTAATTTTTATCCAAGCTACAAATTAACTTTTTTATTTTATTTTTTTTGAATTTCCAAGCTTATTGGAGTGTTGTCTTAAATTTTGACACGTTTCGAGACCACTGTTTGACACTTGGCACAATATGCTCATTTATAAATTAATTAATAAATTTTTGCTTTTCATTATAATTATAAGATTTATCTTTTTGCAATATTATTCTTTATTGTTTAAATTTGGGGATTTCTAAATTGAAGAAAACCTATAAAACCTTTGATATTCATGGGAAACTGACAATAGGTTGTTGGATCTATAAGCGTAGTGAAAGGTATGAGCACGTTTCTAATGTATTATGCTTTTCTCTCTTTGTTCTGCAAATCTTCTTCTTTTCTTTCACTTTCTTTGCTGGTAATCACAATTTTTCGATAGAATATGAAATTGTGTTACAGTTTAAGGTATGAATTGGGAATCATCTCCAACTTTAACGGGTTTGCTCATATAAAACTTCTTAGGATGTAAATGTAGATGAATTCAGTGATCTTGTTAGGCATATAATGTTTGAGAAAGGACGAATTTAGGACGAGCTTTACAAAGTTGTCATACATTCTTCTGGTTCCACCGCCGGTGTGATCGTATCGTTACCTTGTTTTGCCCTTCCTTATTGTTAATCCTATGTTATCATTTTAACCTACCTTTTTATATAATAATTTTGACATCTTGTTACCTTTTTTCTTAAATAATATTGTAAATTTATTCTTCTGGTAAAACGACGGCAAACAATCCTATATTGTATACACCAAAATGATAAATTACAATGCAAAACAATATATTATGACAATTTGTTAATAGGATTGTCTTATTTGCTCAATATGTGTAACATTTCATGTAGTTTTTAATTTTTATATCTACGATTTCTGACATTTTATTTGGTAGAATAGTTTGTATAACTGGATGTGTGTTGTGAATTGTGATAATCGTTTAGGGCTCAACCTAAGGTATATAGAGAAGCCTGACAAGCTTTGCTCTGACATTTGTCAAGCATCTAAAAGTAAAGTATGACATTATATTTTCTTGACTACAAATTAAAGTTAGATCTGTAAATGCAGCGTTTTCACTTACATTTAAGTTCCCTCTTTTTGTAGAAATAATCAGAATTCAGAATCACGATGACAAATAGCTGTAAGAGACTTGCAGTTGGAGGGAACTGTCTCGATAGACTTACGGATCTCCCTATTAATGTCATACACCAGATTCAGGATCATATGTCTATGGCGGAAGCCGCCAGTATGAGTATTTTGTCTAGAACGTGGAGACATGTTTGGGCTTCCAACCCGAAGCTCGTATTTGATAACAAGTTTTGCAGAAAAAGAAAGTTGCAGGGCACAAATGACATCATTAGTACAATTCTGTTGCAACACCATGGAGCCATTAAGACGTTTTTCCTGGATATTTCAATAATACATTCTTCTCAGAGCTCGGTTGTTGATGAGTGGATGCTATTGTTATCAAGAAATGGTCTCATGGATCTCTCCCTTCATAATCTGAACAATGTCAACGCTCCTTATGAATTGCCTTCCTATGTGTATGGTGTGGAACTAGAATACTTGTACCTGTCCAAGTGTATTTTCAGACCGCCTTGCAGTTTTAGGGGTTTCCACAAACTCAAGTGGCTTACACTAAAGCGAGTTGCCTTTGATTTAGACATTGCAACTTCTTCCCTCTGGATGCCAAACCTTGAGATATTGTATGTTACAGAGTGCAGTGGTTTTCATTTTTTGAATATATATGCCCCACAACTTTTACGTTTAGTTTTCCATGGTTCGGGTACGGACACCCTTAAATTGGGTCCTTTCATGGACTGTGGGAAGCTGGAATTAGCTTCAATTGCATTCCAAAAAGAAGCATCACAAAACAGTCAAGATAAAGCGATCAAATTGGCCAATCTTCTCAGCAGCTGGCATAATGTTAATCATCTTCTTTTGGGCAGATACTTCCTCAAGGTAAGTCATGAAAAAAAAATTGTTTAACAGAATGATGCACATATTTGTTATTTGATGTTATTCTTTTGTGGTTGATTGCTGTCTAGTTGTTTGCTTCTGGTACCGGAGCGGAGAGGCTTCCCACAAGCCTCAACAGATTGAGATTTATTTATTTTCATGATTACGATTTTGAATGTGAGTATCAGATATTTCCCCTTCTATGCATCCTTAGAAGTTCTACCAATTTGAAGGATCTTGGATTTCTTGTAAGTAGTTGAGTTCATTAGTCGTTACTCATTTTGCGTGTAAAGAGCCAAAAATCTTACTGATTGTACTTTAAAACTATTTTTAGTTGGGGGGGAGGAAGAAACATGACATGAAAGTGGATGTACGTCTTCCTGAGGGAACAGACTGCTGGACTCAAGGACTCAATAACCTTCAAAAGTTGCAAATAAAAAGATTTCATGGTTCAAGAACTGAATTGCGGTTTGTAAGGTTCGTACTTGCCTCTGCCCCTTTACTCCGGAAGGCCGACCTTTCGGTAGATACAAATGTTAATGAAAGCCGATTCTTGAAAATCTCGATGAAGTTGATGCAATTTCCTCGGGCATCTCCTGAACTGGAAATAATATACGAACGGTGTTCAGAAAAACAAGCCAAAGCCACGCCAGTGCTACATGGTTGAGATGACTGGCCCCCGTTTCTCACTCTTCATTGCCACCTAGCCTGTTTTAGTGACCATGAGGTCTCGGTTCAAGTCCCAGCGGAGGCTATGATTTCTTACCATCTATTTCAAACCTTGGTGGATAGAGTTATCTGGTATTTATTGCTGGTGGAAGGTGGCAGGTATCCCATAGGATTAGTCGATGTGCACATGTTCATTTTCTGGTCGTGTAATTCAAAGTTTATGGTACACATTACCATTTCATATAACAGATGTGGCTAGAGAAGAAGTATCAAGAGCCAAGAGTAGACCATTTGAAGCTCTTTTTTTCTTTTTTTGTTGAGATTGAAGCATTTGAAGCTATTTTGAACTGTGTCATTGTTGTTCCTTTCTTCCTAACTAGAAGCAACAGCTGCCTCATGGAATAATAATTCTAACAGTTTCTCCAAGACTTTAGCTTTTGCAAGTCTATTTCCGGTAAAATAATTCTTTGTATCATAATGCTGTAAATCAACAAAAGTCTTTGTGAATTTCATAAATTTTGAAGATCTGTATGACTTGCCTATTAGTATGACTTTGTATTGGTTGAACATAGTATGTTCCTCATACAATTTGCAAGATAAATGATCAGAAAAATACTTAATCCGTTTTTTCTAAACAAATTGAAACCCGCATTTAGCGCACGGGGGTGGCTAGGCTAGTGAAAAAGCAAAAGAAAGAACTCAAGGGTGTAGCCTAGCAATCAATGAAGTGGATTATAAACCGTAAGACACCGTTTGCTAAAGCCTTAGTGGGTAGAATTAACCAGTACGTGTGTTGGTAGCAGGTATCCCGTGAAATAATCGAGGTGGCAAATCGTCGTGAATAGGGATGTCAAATGGGTTGGGCGGGGCAGGGCACGCTTTGACCCGCTAAGATCTTGACCCGCCCTGCCCTGCCCCGTTTACAATCTTCACAATTTTTTGCCCTGCCCCATTTTCCCATTTTTCCTTTTCTTTTCTCTTTATTTTTAGTTTGTCAGTATTTTCTACTTCTCTGACCTCTATATATTTTTGTTTTTAATAGCTGGAAATTATATAAAATTATGATTTTATGAAAGTCAAAATCTGGAATTTTCTGTTTCAAATTTTTGGAATTCCTACTGGAGATGTCTTAGAGCATCTTCCACCTTGTTCTTGCTAATTTTTCACATGATACTTTGAAAACCATAAGCCCCCGCCTCCCTAACCCACTAGTCAATAATGAAAACTGCACAGTTATGAAAATAAGAATCTGCATTTGAATGTTTTTTAGTTTGACTTTCACTATTATTAAAAGAAAAGCTTCAGATTTTTAATTATTTACTACAGAACTTAGAAAAACAAATTATGCTAATAAAAACATTATTTTATAATTGTTATTGTTAACATCATTTTCATTGTGATATTAAACTCTTTGTTTTCTATTGTATCTAAGATTACTTCACTGAAATTGGTATAATATTAATTGTTGGCACTCATGCTCCAAGAAGATTGAATGGTGTATTCGGTTGAATATTGGGTTATTGTCCAAGTGTTATAGCGATCAAGTCCCACAAGATACTTTTTTTCGTCTTTTTAGTAGTGCACCCATGTACCAGAAATCGTAGATCTGTCTTTGGAGGTGACGGTACTCGGTAAAATAGCCGAGGTTGGCGGTCAGTGCTACCTAGTAGCTATACTAGTGGGAGGTAACAATACTCGATGAAATAGTCGAGGTATGCACAAACTGACTCAAACACTACTGTTACAAGGAAACAATCTTTAAAGGAGAGTTTTATACATAAGCTCAAATATCCTGCTACTATCCATTTGATCTCTCAAGTTAACAAATACAAGTAGTAGTAGTTTTATTTTGTTTTTTTCAATTCTTATATACTATGATTGCTGATATGGTTAAAAAGCAAATAAAGGGAACAATTCAATGATTATTATTTTTGTAGCAATATGCAATTAACAGTAAATTCTGAAATTATTGAGTGGAAGGGTTAAAAAAAACCTTTTTTTTAAGAAAATGAAAATAACCCAATTTAGTAAATAAAGGTAAAGAAGAGAGGCTAACCAGATCTTTGAAGATTAGATATGCTATAAGGAAAAAGAGGACAAAGAGAATCTCAAACTCAGCGAATCGGACGAAAATGAATACTGAGTTAACATTTTTTATTGTATGCTTTCTGTTGTATCTAAGATTACTTCATCTCAGTGACCCATCTCTGCCCTGCCCTTTAACATTTTTTAAAAAATTGAATGCAGACCCGCCCCGCCCCGCCCCATTTAAGTATCGCCCTGTCCCGCCCTGCCCCATTGCCATCCCTAGTCGTGAAGACCACCGTTATTCGAAACAAAGGAAAGGACATGCAAATTACAACTCAACTATTACTCCTAGAAAGTAATATGATGTACAATCTTTAACCAAGATAAACACTGAATGAAAGAATCTTGTATGCTCCTTCACTCTTATTAGAGGTTGCATTGACAAACTTGACAGTTGCATAGCCATTTGCATCATTCTACAGATATTCTGCTTGCACCATAGTGTGCAACTCCATTAAGCAATTACATCCATTGGTGAACTTATTTCAGAACATATTTTTTCAAAAGAATTTAAAAATAACACTTATCAAAGGGTATACTACATTACTAATCATTGTTTCCTAGCAAATGAATCTTAATACAATAAGCAGAACATTTCAACAAGAAACTTGTATGCAGATAGTTAACACGAGACGCGAGAATACTTCATTACATTTCATCGATTGCTAGCAAATGGATCTTAGTACTTTGAATGCAGAACATTTCAAAAAGAAACTTGTGTAAAGGGCAGCCCGGAGCATTATGCGCAAGGTCCGGGGAAGAACCGGACCACAAGAGTCTATTGTATGCAGCCTTACCCTGCATTTCTGCAAGAGGCTGTTTACACGGCTCGAACCCATGACCTCCTGGTCACATGAAAAAACGTTATATCCTGCCAACCTGCAGATAATCAACTCGAACCATAGTTTGTAAGACAAGAATGAACAAGCTCCTTTAAGCAATAACTTCCATTCTACTACATATATAAATTTGAATAAACACTTAACAAATGAAATATACTTCATTACATATCATTGTTTCCTGGCAAAAGAGTCTAAAAACTATATCAAGAACGCATCAAAAAACAACTTTTACACAAACAGTTACCAGAAGACAAGCCACCAGCCTCATGAGCATGCTAATTACCTCCTGGATTCCGATTCCACGACAAATAAGTTGGATCTCCAAGTTGCCTTGGCTTAACTAGATACACAATCATAAAAACCAAAGCCAAAAAGAAACACAATCCACCAACTATAAGATAAGCAATGCCAAGAAAATCATTCTTTCCACCAATCCAACTTGTTGTTGATAGCACAAGCTTCTTCTTCCCATCGAAACTATACGTGTTGTAATTGTTCTGCAACGTCACGTTTATGATTTCACCTTCCATTAGATCCCTCTCAATTTTCCCATACAACTTCCTAAATGTTGGAAGTGCAGCAGTTCTCATCCAAACAATCAAATCTTCTTGTTCACTCAACGATACATTCTTTAAACTCCCACCTCCAACTAAACTCCCACTCTGAAAATTCGATGGAAAAACATCTTTCCCAAACTTATGATCCCTATCACTTTTCCAAGATATACCCTTCTTATTCACAACCAATTCTTGATTGTTGCTAGCAAATATATACGTATCGTTAAACAAACTCCAGGCGATTAATCCACAAGGCACAATTGGTTTACCATTAGCAAAATCTTCAGGCTCACAAGAACCTGTATCAGCTACATTACTAGCACTTTTCAATTGTTGATCGCTTCGACTTTTCACATACCTACGATGATTTTGATAAAAATTCTCAAGCTGATAATACACATAAATTGGCTGTTCCATTTTCTTAGGCACTCTTAAAGTTCTAACACAAGTTTTATCTTGACTTTTATTTGTTATATAGCCCACTTTGTCATTTGTTGAATTATTTGGTACACATTCAGCATCATACCTATCAATAATTTCAACAACATCTCGAGAAGCTAAAAGGGAAACAAGACCAATTGGAATAAAAACAACACCAATAAGTAAAAGAATAGAAATCACCCATTTTGGTGTTAGGATTGGTTTACATGCTGGAAGTTCTTGTTGTGAGAATTTTGAATACTTTGGTCGCTTTGAATTTCTTCTAACTGTTGTATTTTCATCCGATCCAAAAACTCCAGTGCTAGACGATGGATCGTTTGAACTCATTATTTGAGTTGACTATTCTGTAAACTGCTTCTCAATCTCAAACAAGTTGATGTTTGTGAATAATTGACGAAAAATGAAAGGAAGAGTTTAATTAGAGAGATGATATAGAAGAGGAAGAGGGGATTTTTTGTATGGGAATTATATGAAGGAATGGTTTATAGCTGTATGTTTACTCGTTTTGATTTGTTTAATTCAAGAATGCCTGCTTTGACTTTGAATTGTATTATTGTAATTTCTTGATAAAAACGACGACGACTTAATCCACGTTTTTTGTTGTCTAGAAAGAAGGGGGCGAAGATTCCGAGGAAGGTTCTATGCTGAAGAGTAGGTATGAATTTATTATGATAGCGTGGCGTGGGCTGCCGAAGAGTAATTTCCTTCCTTTTTTCTTCACATAACCTGGAGATATTTAATTCTATCTAGTTCCCAATTAATGTTAAAATATTTATTATTTTTCAAAATTACTCTCACTCGACTCTTTTACTTGTTTTTTTAACTCTCTTACTTGTTCACTACAACAAACAATAACGTACTCAATTTAGTCTAGGAGTGGACGTTCGGGTAATTCGAATTGGAGATGAAAATTTTAATTTCAATTTTTAGTTTTCGAATTGAAGAATTAACAATTCAAATACAATCCAATTTTTTTAAGTCCGATTAATCAGTTTGGATTTTCAGTATTGAGCTCATAAGTTGAAATATTTCTTCTTCTTCTTCTTACGTTAATGAACATTCAAATGAAGTATTCATTTTAAATTGCCAAGAAAGTTCTTCATTCTCACTGCAATCATCCAAATAAAGTATTAATTCAAGCAATGAAATTAGCATCAAGGAAATACAACAAAGACATTAATAAAGCCGATAGGAAGTAGCAATAGTAAAATCATGTCCAAATGAAAAGTATTCTAATAGTAACTTAATATAATAGTATTGAATATATGAGATTATGTCTGGTGGGTAGAGTATTAGACTTGTTACTATTGACATATCAATAATATACTAAATATAAATTACAAAATTTCAGATTTTTGGATATCCAAAAATCTAAAGTACCAAATCCAATAAATCAAAAAAAAAATTAAAATTAAATCCATAATCCGAAAATCTAAACTAAAAATTCAAACAATTTGAATTTCAATTTGGATTTTGAGCTTGTCCGAATTGTACCCACCTCTAATGTAGTCTCATAAGTAGGATCAATGTAGGATAGTGAGTATGCTACCTTACCTTTCCTTTATGCAGGTAGAGAGATTGGCTCAACGCGAGCATGCATAATCACAATAATATAGAGGAAGACATGTAAAAAGAAACATCAACATACACAGTATAGTCTACTCTAACAAATTAAGAGAAAAAAAAATATTATTCTCCAATTGTACTGTTAGTATTTAGTATTATATTTAAACTAATTAAAGTATTATAGTAGTCAGATTTAAATTTTCAAATATCATTAATATGTTTTTTAAAGAAAGTGCAAATTACAAATCTGGACAATTAGTAAAATGGAATGGAGGAAGTAAGAATGAATTAATTTTCTTTCTTAGCATTAGGTATTCTAGAAATGATAAAGAATTGGTTACTTATCAATAAGTAGTATACATTATTATGGCGACAAATTTTATTTGGTGCAAATTTGATACCCATATTTACGCGTTAGTAAGGAGAATTTCAACGTAGAAGACAGACATAAATCGACATTTTACTTGAACTTAGGACCTTAGGTGGTGTTTCTTTGAAATTCTAAAAAATTGATTATTAATTTTTTTGCAATAAGTGCTTGCTTGAACTATTTTTTACGAAGACTGTGTTGCGAAATATCGTGGATTAACTAGCACACAATTACATACAAAGCGAATAGAGAAGAAAAATCAACGCAATGATTTAACGAGGTTAGGCTTAGCCTAATCTTCGAGACAAAAGCAGAGAGAGTTTTTCACTATGAATGAGAAGGCACAGTAAAATCTATAGAATCCCAAATCACAACCCCTATATATTGATCCCAAAAGGGCTCAAACCTATAAGAGAAAGGGTTCCCAATCCTTTCCCAAATCTATCAGGACAATGGGTTTTCCTAAACCTATAGGGATTATGATTTTCCTAAAAATACAGGAAATAATTCAAGCCACAAAATAACAAATCTTCCTCTTGGCTTGAATTCTCTTCATCAACAGGAACAATGTCTCTCTACCTTGCCCTCAGCCCTCGCAAGGGCTCTATCCATTGCCGCACACATCAACCAAGTCTAAGCAACGCCTAAACTTGTTAAGAGACTTAATTTTTAGCCATAGCACTAATCTGTCGATTTGGTTCTGGACTCTGAATAGCTTTTGAGTAGCTATAACACTCAAATACATCAACGGTCTCTGCAACTGCCAAAGTAAATCCCACTGGATTCGTATATCTAAGGAGATTCCCATCAACTACGTTTGCAAACCTTTACGGTCGATTGATCACTCTTTTCTCTTTGCTTGTTGCAATGCTATATGGTTGTTGTTGCGCAGGTGCATGAACATTATCATCTTGATCAATATTTTGCACCTCCTCCACTTCCTCTACTTTAGAACTACTGGGCTGAGCTAGTGAAAATTCAATTTCTAGCTCTATGCGGTCACTGACACCACGATCTGTTTCTGCTATTGCCTTCTCCCTCTGGCTGTCCAGTGAGGCACATTCATTGAATGTTACATCCCTACTAATAATTAGCCCTGGAGTCTTTTGGTCTGTGCACCACAACCTATAACATTTCACTCCAGTTACATACCCTAGAAATATGCACTTCTTTGCCTCGACTCATGTTTTCCATTCCTCACATGAGCATAAGCAGGACAACCAAATATCCTTAAATTTGAATAATCAACAGGCGAACCGGACCATACTTCAAAAGGAGTTTTGAACTCAATAGCCGTAGATGGAGATTTGTTGACCAAATAACAAGTTGTATTGATTGCTTCAGCCCAAAAATCTTTGCTAACACATGAGTGTGAAAACATGCTTCGTGCCCTATCACAAAGCATTTTGTTCATGCATTCTGCAACATCATTTTGTTGTGGTGTTCCGACACAAGTGCGGTGTCTCACTATGCCCTCTCTGCTGCAAAAATTATCGAACTCATAATTGCAAAATTCCAGCCCATTGTCAGTTCGAAGACGCCTAACTTTTCTTTTCGTCTGCCTCTCAGCCATCGTCTTCCATTTACAAATGTCGTAAATGCCTTATCTTTTATTTTCAAAAAATATACTCACACCATCCTTGAGTAATCATCAATCAAAGTCATAAAATACCTGGCACTACGCTTGGAGGGAACTCAGTTTGGACCCCACACGTCAGAGTGTATATAATCTAACTTGTCTTTGGTCTTGTGCTCGACCTTCTTACTAAACTTTACCCTTGTCTGTTTACCAAACACACAATGCTCACAAAGATTCAAAACTTTATTTTTGTACCCATTCAGTAAATTTTGCTTACTCAACAAAGACAATCAATTATCACTCATATGGCCAAGTCGCAAGTGCCATAACTGCGACTGATTCAGATCACTTTTCCCAGAAGCTACAATCGCTTCCCCTTCAACTATACTGGCCTGAAAATGATACTATTTAGAATGCAGTTTATCCTTTATGAGTACCATAGAGCCTTTACACACCTTAAGTATTCCATTATCGGAGTAAAATTTATACCCTTGGTCATCCAAAGTCGAAAGAGAAATCAAATTTCTCTTTATCCGAGGAACATGCCAACACTCAATGTTTCTAATAATTCTGTCGAACATTCTCAATTTGATGTTACCAACCCCCTCTACTGGTAATGGATTATCATCTCTCATGTAGATAGTCTCGCTCATTTTCTTGTAAGTTGCAAACCAATTCTTGTGTGGACACATGTGGAAAGTAGCACCGGAATCAAGAACCCAAGAATTCTGCCCATGACTAGAACTCACAGCACAGACTTCCCCTACATAGTCACTATCATCCAAATTATTGCCAGTGTCAATAGTATTTGCCGAATTATCTATTTTCTCCTGCCCTCTTTTCTCCTTTAGCTTAGGACAATCTCTCTTGTAGTGACCTTGTTCCCCGCACTCATAACAGTGTTACTTCCTTGCTCTAGAATTTGATCTGGCGGTTGACTTTTTCTTGTTAAAGTCCTTTTGTTGTGTTCTTCCTCTAATCACAAGACCCTTGCCCTCAATTCTGCTGTCTGAAAAGCTCTTTTTCAACTCTTTAGATTTTAGTGCATTACTAACATCTTCCAGTGAATGTTGTCTTTTCCATATAGCAGCGTATCGACAAAAGTATCATAAGATGGTGGTAAAGAAAATAACACAATCAATGCATGATCCTCACTCTCAATTTTGATATCCACATTCTTCAGGTCCATTATAATTAAATTAAACTCATCAATGTGAGTTTTAACAGGTGTATCTTCGTTCATACGGAGATTGTATAACCTATTTTTCAGGTAGAGGCAGTTTGTTAGCAATTTCTTAGAATACAGATCTTCCAGCTTCTTCCATGTCGTTGCTGCAGAATTTTCTTCAGCAATTTTCCGAAGAACGCTATCTGTAATGCTCATGAAGATCGCACTCAAAGCCCTCTGCTTCAGGTCTGCCTTCTTTGTCTCTTCATCTCTTCAGGAAAATCCTCATCAATTGCCTTCCATAATCCTTGTAACACCAGGGACGATTTCATCCTAATCTTCCATAGACTGAAACCAGAAACCCCGTCAAATTTCTCTACTTCGTACTTTGTTAAAGATGATGAAGACATCTTAACCCTAGATTATATGTAGAAACCCGAACCTTGTTCTGATACCAATTGTTGCGAAATATCGTGAGTTAATTAGCACACAATCACATACAAAGCGAATAGAGAAGAAAAATCAATACAAGGATTTAACGAGGTTCGGCTAAGCCTAATCCTCGGGACAAAAGCATAGAGAGTTTTCCACTATGAATGAGAAAAAAAGCACAATACAATCTATAGAATCTCCAACTACAACGTCTATATATAGATCTTCCAAAAAACCCCAAACCTATAAGAGAAAGGTTTCCAAATCTGATAAGGACTATAGGTTTTCCTTTCCCAAATCTATTAGGACAATGAGTTTTCCTAAAAATACAAGGAAATAATTCAAGCCACAAAATAACAGACTGGATTTTAAAAAATTAAGCTTAATAATGTTTAAAAAAACAACCCTTCTTATGTTGCAAAAATAGCTCAAACAAGAAAACTGGCAAAAGTTATTGTGACCATTAGACTAAGATTTTTTTTTTTTCTAAAAGACTAAGTTTTCATTTATATTGAAAGAGCGATGACCAAAAGTCCAAAATTTGGAATTTCATGCTTGATAAATTTGTGTGACTGAACATTAATATGTTTGTGATGATTTTGACTTTGTTAAATTCTTTCCTTGTTCAACCACAATCTTCTTAAATGGTTACACCAAATTCAACAAATGAATTCTAGATGTTATGATTTTGTTGCTTTAGTGATGCAAATTTGTCGACTATTCTATCCGTCCCATTTTAATCATTTTTTTGGTTTTGTTTACGCTATTAAGAAAAACAATATATACAATATATAGTTTACTAAGGTAATCATATTAAATGTTTTTCGAGATTTCAGTAGTATTAAAAAGAATTATAATTTTTAATATTAAGAATAGTTGGAAATAATTAACAAATTTATTCTTGAATTCATATCCTAAAATGACAATCTTTTTGCGATAATTTTTTGAGCTAAAGCAATAATTAAAGAAAATATTTTTGAGCTAAAGCAATAATTAAAGATAATATTTTTGAGCTAAAGCAATAATTAAAATGGGACGGAAGGAGTATCTCGTAGAGAAAGATTATTAGGTTATCTTTATAATGTAATCTAAAAATTGGCACCTTTCTAGGAACCAATATTTTTTACTTTATGGAAAAAATAACCTCGTGTGACACCAATACAATATCAATTCTATTGTTCCCAAATCTTATACTCTCTCCGATCATTTTAGTTGCCCACTTTTAACTTTTTTTTGAAAAAATAAATGAAGTGTATTTTTCACAACTTCATCCATAATAATGATAGCATTTTCAAAAGTCATGAAAATAATTTGGGGAATGAGTAGTTAAGAATAAGAGTAAAATAAGAAGAAGAAAAAAAAAGATTATTTTTCTCTAAATTTAGTATAATGAACAAGTAAAAGTGAAAATATATTTTTAATATAATGAACAAGTAAATCTTATAAATAAAAGTTTTGAAAAGTTTTTTAAAAACTTTCCAAAAGATTTTAGAAATTTTTTTATACGGAAAAACTACTCAAACTATCACTCTATAAACAATTTCAACCAAAACTAGCCTAAAAATAAAATATTTACAAAAAAAGGCCCGAATTTTTAAAGCATACAATAAACTAAAGTGGGTTTCAGAGAATCGAGCAACTTAATTCGATTTAAAAAACACTATTAAACGTTAATTTGTTGGATTGGGTCAAGGGATTAAATTGAAAACATCATGGACAACTATTGAAGCTTGTTTAAGCTTGAATTCAAAATTTTGAATTTTCGAAATTGGAATTTATTTCGAGTGAGTATTGTTGGAATAGATTGGAAAAATAAGAGTGTGAATCTCAATTTTTAGACGATTTGGCGGAGATTTTAGGTGGTTTGAATTGAAATTGAGCGAAATTTGAAGTACACAAGATGAACATGGAAGAAGATAATATGTGTATCTCACTGTGTATCTCCGTATATCTTTTGTGAATCACTTTTATATTAAATATGTATGTGAGACACATTTTTTATTCATTTGCCGTAGAGAAAGTTTTAAGCTCGATTTTAACTACAAATTTTGACTCAAAACTTGTTCAAATCACCTCGAATCTCCCTCAAAGTTTGGACATTGACTCATCTATATATTTGCAATGAATTCCAACCATATTCATTGAAAAAAGCCCCCCTTTGCTTAGATTTTTATAGTCTTGTATATTTTTTTCTTTGTGTTTCATCTTTGCAACTTCATCCATAAATTTTTTTTTTGTCTTGCATCTAATGTTGTTGATAACGGTTAAAAATATGGAAGGAAATCTTTGCTTATGAGTTTTAGAGAGAAATAATCCTTATTTATCTAGGTTTTTAATTTTTGTATGCGCTTAGCTAGTTTTGATAAATATGTGACTAATGGTTAGATTTATTTTGCAAATTTTATAAGATCCCCTTTTTTTAATACCTTTCAATGGGCAAATGGGCAATATCTCCAGTTCTCCACTGCCTACCCACAAGACAATTAATTGTAAGAGAGAAGACTAAGGTCTGAATTTGAACTTTATTTAAAATTCAGACATGAAGTTAAGCTTTGACGGATTCCAGCTTCAGATCCCACGTTTATTTTCAACGTGATATTCGTATGATTAAATTTGATTCTAAAGCGGCTTAAATTTAAAATGTTATACATTTAGACTATTCATTAAATAATAGGGTCCTAAAATGGCTATTTGTTCAATTAGCGCGACAACAAGGCCGTGCGACGAAACTAAGAATGGGCTAACCCAAAATTGAACTAAATGGGTTAGTACTACATAAATAAAACATAAAAATAGCATGGGCTAGCCAATTTTTTGACGAGTCATTCAAAAATAATCAGCGTTTGCAAAGACATGAAAAAATAACCATTATTTTGCTGCAACACGAAAAGTTCCAGCATAATATACTGGAGATAGGTGCACCTGTGTATGAACTTATATCATAATGCTGGAACTCCAACACACGAAAAGTTCCAGCATAATATACTGACGATTGGAGCACCTGTGTATGAACTTACAACATATTATGCTGGACCGATATATTAAACTGGAACTCCAGTATGTTATGCTGGAAGTCCAGTATATTATGCTGGAGTTCCAATATATTATGCTGGAGCATTTTCCGGATTTTCAACAATATTTTCGTTCAAATTTATTTTACATTAAATTGGCTAAATTTCAATCTTTTAAAATTGTGATTATTTTTGAATGATCACCGGCTATTTTTAAATTTCTCCCTTTCTGATATTAGTCAAGTCCAGCCCAAAGGAGAACCTAAGTAAGAGCCCAGTATATAATAAATCCCTAATTCCCTCCGTTTTCCAAGTAGGGTTTCAGAGTGTAGGAGCAGCCTCTGCACCAAAAACATCCTCCAGTAGCAGCAATGGGTGCGTATACTCAATCTACTCTAAATTCGCAATTTGAATCCCTTTTCAATGTTTTCTGATAATTTTTCTCCAAATTTTAGTGATTTCTTACACATAATAATATTCTAACTATGATATCTTCAATGATAAATTGAGCGTCAAATGATTCATATAGTATATCATAATGGTTCGCAATTGAGGTATAATTGATTTATGTGATTTTTACGTATAAAAATAGTACTTTGATGAATATGAATAGAGCGAAATTTATACCTAGGATTCATATAGTCGATATTTTAATTGATTTGGAATTGACGCGTAGTTGATTGATTGATTGATTTTATTCATAAGGCTGATATCACTTTGGCTGATTATGTGATTGATGAAAATGCAGCAAGAATCAAGGTTCATGAGCTGAGGAACAAGACAAAGACTGAGCTACTGGCTCAGTTGAAGGATCTGAAGGCCGAGCTTGCCCTACTTCGTGTTGCTAAGGTCACCGGTGGTGCTCCTAACAAGCTCTCCAAAATGTATGCACTCTGCCTTTCTCTTTTTATGTGGTTGATTGGAATATTTGTTCGGAGTTGGTATGATTTTGCTTGAGATGTGTGTATTGCAAGTGATACATGTGATTGTGAATAAGCATACACAGGGGGAGGTAGAGTGCGGGATGGGGGCTCGGCCGAACCCAATAGTTTTTGTTCAAACCATGTATTTGTCATGAGAAATTCATTAAATATGTACAATTTATTAATTTAGAACCCAGTAACTTAAAAGGATTACAATTCCGAACCCATAAGGTTCAAATCCTAGTCGTGCCTTTGAACATACATAAGTAAACTTCTAGTGCATTAATGTCTTATATTGACCTTTATATGAAACTCTTTCTGTTCAGGATCTGTCGCAATATATTACAGTATCCACTTTTTTTGCTAGTAATAGTGTGTCATTAAATTCAAAAAATTATTTTTGTATGATTATTTCTCAGGAATTATTTTATGTATGCGTCACTAAAGACCTACTGATGCAAATGTGAAGCAATTAGTATGCTATTAATGGCTTGCAATAAGGGAACCTTGTCTTGTCCATATTGGACTGCGACTAAGTAGCGATATTTATTGTCGTGGCACCCAAGGAAAACTTCGTTGGAGGTGTCTTAGTAGAATCTATGCTAAAAAGAGAAATGCAAGGGCCCGGAAGCGTTACTAACTACTTTCCAATACAAATGTGGAACATTTAGTATGCTATTAATGGCTTGTGATATGGCAGAGTTATCTTGTTCATATATGAGTAAGACTTAGTATTCACTTATTGTTGATTATTCTCACGGCATGCAAGAAAACCTTAGTTGGTGGTGTCTTTCTTAGTTTGGTGACCAAGCAATAGAATGAATCTTGAAAAGACAAATGCAAATGTGTCAGCTATTATGTGTTGTATGACTTTGTTTATTCTTTTTGACATTGACCTGATTATCTTAATGATTGTGCGGATGCAGCAAGGTGGTAAGGTTGTCAATCGCACAGGTTCTAACTGTAATTTCGCAGAAGCAAAAAACTGCTCTTCGGGAAGCTTACAAAAACAAGAAGTACCTACCTCTTGACCTGCGCCCTAAGAAAACTAGGGCCATCCGTAAACGTTTGACCAAGCACCAGGTATCCTTAATTTTATCCTTCATTTGGTGATTATGCACTTTGCACTAATGAGCTTGTGGGCTCCTAATTTGGCAATGCAATATGCTACTCTTGGTTTTAAATGCTATTCTTCATCTATAGCAAAAAGAATGACTCTAATGGTAGTTGGCGAGTTAAGTAATTTTTCTTTGCTACTATTGCTTAAAACATTTTTTCAAGTATTTCTAACTATACAAGATTTGGATTTGCTTATAAAACGCGGGTTACTAGTGGTTTTGTTTTCTAACTCACTAATGTAAGGGGGTTTTGATGTTAAATGATGTGGCAGTTTTCTTCAATCATGTCAGCAATATTTTTAGTTCTTTAACAACTAATAGTGTTAACTCGTGTTCTTTCTCCTTACAGGCGTCATTGAAGACTGAGAGAGAGAAGAAGAAGGAGATGTACTTCCCCATCCGAAAGTATGCCATCAAGGTGTAGGATAGGATCTACTTTGGCAGAGCCTTTTGTGTTTTGAATCAGAATATATTGGTGAAACTATTGAGCATGCAAATTTTGTTTAGCTTTATTTCGTTTGGCGCTTGTGACATTAGACACATGACTGATATGGAGCTTCGTTCGTTCCAAGTTTCAAGTTTATTCCTATTTTATGTTGAGCATCCTGTTATCTTTGATCCAAAGGGTTTTAAAGCTTATTCACACTTAATTGGATAAATGATTGCTTGATCACGTTGCAGTCTGCAAGTTGATCTCGCACTTGCATTTTGTCCTTTTAAGATTTTTTGATGCGCGTGTTAGATGCATGTCACGAGTTTGAATTTGTTGTGTTCAATAGAAGTAAATGGTGAAGAGTAGAGCGGTGAGTCCATTATCTGTTAAGTTTTTGAATTGTGCCCTTTAGTTTCGGCTAATCGGGATAGGAAAAAGAGAGATGTTCGTCGTTTGTGGATTACTTGGATAAACGCAGTAATTCGCCAAAGGGGAGTATCCTATAGTTATAGTAGATTAATACACTATTTGTACACGAGACAGTTGCTTCTTAACTGTAAAATACTTGCATAAATATCTATATCAAATAGGAATTCTCTTTATATGATTTCGTACGAAATCATAAAGGAAGTAGATTGGAAAGAATCCACCAGAATAATTTAAATGGAGTTCTCCGGAGAATGAACTCCGAAGGTAGAGTAGAAATTAGTATGAGAAAATATGTTAAAGTAGTCAAAATGAATGAACATGTTCAATTCAATAAAAAGGAAATCTTTTGTTCCGATTTTTTTTTTTCTTACGACACGATACTCAAATCTAGATTCACTCAAATCTAGATTCTTGTAATTATGATTCAAGTGAAGAAAAAGTATGCCTATTTATTTCGGGCTTTAAAACCAGTAATTCTAGCGGTCGACTCGCTTCTTTCAAATTGTTTCTCATTATTGAGAAATGGTAACAAAGATAAAATACCAGCTTGTTTATAGCAAGGTTAATTAATCGTTTTTGTTTCAAGGTCAATTTATTCACTCGTCTTGATAATATTTTTCCTTGTTCACTAATAAATCGACTAATTAAACTCATGTTTCTATAATCAATTCGATCATCCGATTGAATCGGGAGCAAACGCCTACGAAAAGATCTAAGAAAAGGTCGCTTGGATTTATCCATGGTTTGTTTGTTTAATTTATTCCTTATCACTAAAATCCAATTTCTTAATTCTAATTCAGTTTAAATACACCCAAAATAGGATTTTTAAAAAAGAGGATTTGTTTATTTCCTATTTAAATATGTTATATATATAATGTCATTTTTTCCCCTTCCTTGAAAGGGTAAGACACAGGTACGTGGTTCGCTCTATTTTTTTATCTTCTCATAAATCATATGTTTGTAACAATAGGGACAAAAATTTTTCAATTCTAATCGATTAAGCGTATTGTGCCGGTTCTTTTGAGTAATATAACTGGAAATACCTCTTGATACCTTATCAACAC
>ML356588.1:0-58992 GCA_005239505.1 Nicotiana paniculata
TCAAATAGGGGCAGAGGCTCCTTTATATGACAGGGCACAACCCACAGCTGAGAATTTGGCCACAGCAATACTGGTTCCGCAGATACAGGCCGAGTCCTTTCAGATAACGAATAATATGCTGCACCTATTGCAGAACAAAGGGCTATTCTCAGGGTCATACATTAAAGACCCCCAGCAACACTTGAAAAACTTCTTGTCAATCTGCAAAACACAGAAGCAACCTAACGTTACTCAGGAGGCGATAAAACCGTTGTTGTTTCCATTCTCACTGACTGGCGCTGCCCAGACTTGGCTAAACTCACTCCCCATCAATTCCAATACCACATGGGAGGATTTAGTCAAACAGTTCGTGAACAAGTTTCATCCACCTAACAAGACTGCCCAACAAATTGATGAAATCTTGAGCTTCAGACAGAAACCAGTTGAAACACTACAAGAGACATGTGAACGATTTAAGAGTAAGCTAGTTATCTGTCCACATCATGGCATTCCAGAGCAAATGTTGGGGCAGTGTTTCTACATGGGTTTAGCTGATACTCTGCAAGCGAATGTTGATGCTTCGGCTGGTGGAGCATTCCTGAGCAAAACTTGGAGAGAGAGTCAAATCTTACTTGATAAAATGGCACAAAATTCAGGATGGACAACAAGGAATGCACCCATTACTCCTGTAGTTCATTCAGTGCCTTTCCATCCATCTAATACCATTGTAGAGAAAGTGGCCACCTTGATTACACAAATGAGTATACCTACTAAGAAGGTGCAAGAATCGGGACAAAAACAGCAGGTACACATCGTTGATACAACCAATGGGGGCTTATGCACATCTTGCATTAGTCAACAACTTGGTAACCACTGGAACGCAGAATAGACCCTAAAAACACAACTTGAAGGGGATTAGGAAGGGATTCGAAGAGAAGAAACCATTGAAGTGACAAAACATTGATTTCTACATCTTTTATTCATTACTTTGTAGTTCAATTATGCAATTTATTTTGGGTTTGATTCGTATGAACATGTCTANCTAAAGTGAACTGTAATGCAATCTAGCTAGCGTAACTTGATAGAGTGCGTCTAGTAAATTAGAGATGACTAATTAAACTATAAGAAAGAATTCACCAACGGGGGAAACCATAACCATAGAACTTTATTATCATTGTTTACACTATATTGTTAGTTACTTGCTAGTTTATTATTTTGTTATTAGATTTAGTAAACATCAACACTTGATATTCAAAAGTCTTGGGAAAATTGATTAAGTAACAGCTTAGTATTTTAAAGACTTAATTGATACGTAAGTTCCCTGTGGGATCGACTCTGGGCGTAATACCCCGGATTATATTTGCAACGCACGCTTAGTCTACTACAAAACATAGTTGAGCGTGATCAAATTTTGGTGTCGTTTCCGGGGAATTAACGGCATTATCAATTGAGTTGGAAGAAATACAAAATACTGAAATATAGTCCATTGTCTTCAAATTTTTGTTTTCACATTGAAAGTTTAACATTTGCTAACGTGTTGCAAGTGCATGCCTAGAAACTCATCAAGGACTAGTGAAATAATTGAAGCCTTATCAGACCCCGAGAAAGTTTTCAGGGCCATAAACCGGACCAATCGGAAAAGCAAACATCAACGACAAATTGAACTAATTGAAACCGACATGGAAGATGCACATAACCGGAACAATCATCGGGATGATGTGGTAGACCAAGTCGCTCAAATAGGGGCAGAGGCTCCTTTATATGACTAGGCACAACCCACAGCTGAGAATTTGGCCACAGCAATACTGGTTCCGCAGATACAGGTGAAGTCCTTTTGGATAACAAATAATATATTGCACCTATTGCAGAACAAAGGGCTATTCTCAGGGTCATACATTAAAGACCCCCAACAGCACTTGAAAAACATCCTGTCAATCTGCAAAACACAGAAGAAGCCTAACGTTACTCAGGAGGCGATAAAATTGTTGTTGTTCCTATTCTCACTGACTGGCGCTGCCTAGACTTGGCTAAACTCACTCCCCATCAATTCCAATACCACATGGGAGGAGTTAGTCAAACAGTTCGTGAACAAGTTTCATCCACCTAACAAGATTTCCCAACAAATTGATGAAATCTTTAGCTTCAGACAGAAACCAATTGAAATACTGCAAGAGACATGGGAACGATTTAAGAGTAAGCTAGTTATCTGTCCACATCATGGCATTCCAGAGCAAATGTTGGGGCAGCGTTTCTACATGGGTTTAGCTGATACTCTGCAAGCGAATGTTGATGCTTCGGCTGGTGGAGCATTCCTGAGCAAAACATGGAGAGAGAGTCAAATCTTACTTGATAAAATGGCACATAATTCAGGATGGACAACAAGGAATGCACCCATTACTCCTGTAGTTCATTCAGTGCCTTTCCATTCATCTAATACCATTGTAGAGAACATGGCCACCTTGATTACACAAATGAGTATACTTACTAAGAAGGTGGAAGAATCGGGAAAAAAACAGCAGGTACACATCGTTGACACAACCAATCGGGGCTTATGCACATCTTGCATTAGTCAACCACTAGAACACAGAATGTGATAACCCTCCTTACCCAGAAAATATGAATTATGTGTCGAATTATGGAAGCCAGAGACAAGGGGGCCACAACTGGGGTCAGCAAATTCAACCATATAGGCCACCTCACCTACATCAGAATAGTGGAAATATGGGTGTCGGGGGACCACAAGGTAATGCAACACCGTATCAGAGGCCACAAGGTTACGCCCATCAGAATCAGCAACAATCATACTACCCTCCTCAGCATTAACAAGGGGGAAGGCAAGAAGATGGGTTTGTGATAGATAGAGCATTCATGATTGATAGAGATGACTAATTAAACTATAAGAAATATTCGAGGAAGAATTCACCAACGGGGGAAACCATAATCTTAGACCTTTATTATCATTGTTTACACTATATTGTTAGTTAATTGCTAGTTTATTATTTTGTTATTAGATTTAGTAAACATCACCACTTGATATTCAAAAGTCTTGAGAAAATTGTTTAAGTAACAGTTTAGTGTTTTAAAGACTTAATTGATACGTAAATTCCCTGTGGGATCGACTCTGGGCGTAATACCCCCGATTATATTTGCAGCGCCCGCTTAGTCTTCTACATGACACAGTTGAGCGTGATTACGTGGTACTTTATTGAGGTTCGGAGGAAGAGCTCGAAGATGCTGTAGCAGGTGGTGGAGTATAAACCATTTTGATTTTTAGTTGAAGAAGAAAGGAGAATTAGGATCAAGGTTTCAGAGCAGTTAGAGATGAAAGGGTTTCGACGGTTATGGCTGAGAGAAGAAAAGTGAATGATGACTTAGAGAAGTGATGATGATGGGGTTCTAAAGAGGATGGGTAATTAATATATAACGGGAGTATTTTGGGTCAAAAAGAAGTCTAATCACTTCTGTAAGTGTCAGTTAGAGATGACGGCTACGACTACCCTATTTTCTAGGCTTTTAATTTGATGGGATTCTAAGAGGTGACGTAATTGGTTCAAAATTAGGATAAAGATTAGATTTTGAAAAGATATTGTTTTATGTAGAGTTCTGCTCATGATTAACTATTAATATTTCAAAATGTGTATGGTGGAGAACACATACCTCGCCTTTCAGATGAACCAGCACTGATGAACCAGGTTTATCATATAAGAAACCTCTTGATCAAGCCTCAACTTTGATAAATAGGAAAAACAACATTAGTAACCAATGATTCATATCAAAACATGGCAAGAGAGTATGTTATTTACAGCATGAGACTGAGCAACGATTAATCTGATTATTTACACAAATTTCATAATTTCTAGCCAATTTTTTTTTCTTCATTTTCCCTTTTTAATTTATTTTCATATACATTATGAACTGGTTTAATTAGGTGATCTTAATCATCCCTAACTCTAACATGTTCCTTTCAAAATGCTCTCTACTTAGTGTTTTTGTAAAGATGTCAGCAATCTGCTTATCAGTAGCACAAAATTCAATAAAGATCAATCCCTTCTCATAATTGTCTCTTAAAAAATGGTGTCTAACATCTATGTGTTTTTTTCTTTTATGATGAACGGGGTTCTTTGTCATACTGATAGAAGTAGTGTTATCACAAACGATAGGAATACATCCAATCTCTATTCCAAAATCCATCAGTTGTTGTTTAATCCATAATAACTGAGCTCAACATGAGGCTGCAACCAGATACTCAGCCTCAGCAGTAGATAGAGCTACAAAATTCTACTTTTTAGTGGCCCAAGACACGAGACATGAGCCTAAAAAACGTGCCATACATGAGGTTCTCTTTCTATCAACTAGAAAACCTGCATAGTCAACATCAGCATATCCCACAAGATCAAAGTTTCTACCTTTAGGATAACAAAGACACAGATCAGTGGTACCTTTTAGGTATCTTAGGATTCTCTTTACAGTAGTTAAGTGAGATTCTTTTGGATTGGCCTGAAATCTTGCACAAAGTCCTACACCGAAAACAATGTCAGGTCTGCTAGCAGTGAGATACAACAATGAACCAATCATTACCCTATACAACTTTTGATCAACAGATGAACCAGGTTCATCTACATCTAGTTTTGTGGTTGTTGCAATAGGAGTGTCAATTTCTTTGGAGTCTTCCATTTTAAATTTTTTAAGCAACTCTTGCACATACTTTTGTTGATGGATCATAGTTCCATTTGCATTTTTTTCATTTGTAAGCCTAAAAAACCTTAAGCTCACCCATCATGCTCATTTCTAATTTACTCCCCATCAGTTTAGCAAATTATTTACTTAGCTTTTCAGTAGTTTCTCCAAAGATTATGTCATCTACATATATCTGAACTACCAACACATCTTTACCTTTTTCCTTCAAGAATAGAGTACTATCAATTTTACCTCTCTGATAGTCATGCTCAAGCAAGAATTTTGATAATCTTTCATACCATGATCTCGGTGCTTGCTTGAGTCCATACAGTTCTTTGTAAAGTTTGTACACATGATCAGGGTTCTCCTTGTTCTCAAACCCAGGAGGTTGCTTGAAAAACACTTCTTCCTTTAGATAGCCATTCAGGAATGCACTCTTGACGTCCATCTGGTGAAGGGTGAATTCCATGTAAGCAGCAAAGGCTATGAGAAGTCTTATTGCTTCCAATCTTGCCACTGGAGAAAAAGTCTCATCATAGTCTATGCCTTCCTCCTGACTGTATCCTTGTACAACCAATCTTGACTGGTTTCTTGTCACCGTTGCATCTTTATCAAGTTTGTTTCTGAAGACCCACTTTGTGCCAATTACTGATCTATCTAGGGGTCTTGGTACCAGATGCCAAACTTTACTCCTTTCGGATTCGTTGAGTACATCTTGCATTGCATTCATGTCACGACCCAATTTACCCTCCGAAAGATATCGTGACCGCACCTAGTCTCTATGACTACGTAAGCCTAAAATTTGCAGAAATGACAGAATCAGTAAAATAAAGACAGAAAAGATCTCAAGTAGATATAACATAGCTGCTCAGCATATACATTTTTACTTCCAAAAACCTGGAATTTCACCATAGTCACAAGCTCTATACTAAATGTAGCTCTATACAATGAAAAAATATACAGTCTTCTATGCCTATACTAGAGTAGAAGGGGACTCGTGGGATTCTGCGGACACGGCAGAATTACCTCCCGGTCTCCTGGCTGCTGATAGGATGGCTTCTAGCCACGATACTGGGTGCTGGAACCTGGATCTGCACATGGGGAAAACATGCGCAGGAAAGGGCGTGAGTACTCCACATTCGGTACTCCGTATGTGCCAAGCCTAACTCCAGTCAAGTAGTGACGAGGTCAGGTTGAGGCCCTACAGAGTTTGTAAAACAAGAAAATATACAATTTAAAATAGTGAAAATTAGCTAAGTAATGATAAGAAGGATTAACAAAATGGGAATGATTTAATAACATAAAGAGAGCCCTCGGCTCAGCACAACATATATCTCAACATTAAATGTGCAATGCAGTACACGGGGAAAGCTCCCGGATCTCAGTCTGTAGTGCCAATTTAAATATGTTATGCAGTATAGGGGGAAAGCTCCCGGATCTCTGTCCCTAGTCCCAATTTAAATATGCATTTCAGTACAGGGGAAAGCTCCCGGATCTCGGTCCGTAGTCCCAATTTAAATATGAAATGCAGTATAGAGGGAAAGCCCCTGGATCTTGATCCGTAGTCCCAATTAAAATATGCAAAGAAGAAGTATGTCAATTATTGCTTAACTAAACAGTCCAGGAAAAACAACAGGTAAGGATAGAGTAAAACTACCTAATCATGATGTGACTAGTAGCAAGTAATAGGAAATCAAGTCAGAACAGGTAAGCATGCTTACTCTTAGGGTATCTACTCAGTTAAGATAGGAAACAGTAATATATGAATTAAAATGAGCGATTTCATGGGAGTAAAAATATGATTTTAGCAACAATGACCCATGTACGCACTAGTCACCTCGAGTACACGGCGTCCACATAACAAAATTAGTATAAAAATACCTAAGGGAAAGTCCCCAACATAGAATTAGGCAAGTCACTTACCTTGACCGCGCTAATCAAGTCAATACCACACTCTTGCCACGAGTATCTGACTCCGGGTGGCCCAAACCAATTCAAATCGATTGCATGGTGTAAATATCACTTTAAGGGAACACAATAGCTAATTATTTATAAGCTAATACGTGAAATTAGGAAATTCGCCCAAAAAGTCCCCCGGGCCCCGTCTCAGAATCGGGTAAAATTTATATTTTCCGGACACCCATTCACTCACGAGTCTAACCATATAAGAATCTCTCAAATCGGAGGTTAAACGCCCAATCAAAAATCAATAATTTGGTCTATGAAGTTCATCCCATTTTTCCCCTTTTCTACCCAATATTTTCGAAATTAAAGGTTGGATTTAAGATTGGAATCATGGAAATTGATCTATAATGGATAGAAATCACTTACCCAAGTTACCCAGGTGCAATAACCTCCAAAAATTGCTTCTCCCGGGCTCTCAAATTCGAAAGAAAATAACATAAACCCTCGGATTTGGGTCTTTAAAAGACTGCCTAGGCATTTGTTATATGTGATCGCAGACAAGGAGTCGCGATCTTGAAGAGTAAAGAAACACGCGCCTAGAATCATACTATGCGATCTCAGAAAGTAGTACGCGATCGCGAACCTTGAGGACCCAGATCTACGCGATCGCGGTTGGGGCCACCCGACCGCGTAGAACAAATATTGAAACTCCCACAAACCTAGAATACTCTGTGCGAACGCGGTACTGGTAATGCGATCGCGTTAACCAATATTCCAACACACCGTGATCGTAGACTTTTTATTGCGATCGCAAAGAACAACTGCATGACCTCCCACTTTTACCTTACGCGATCACGGGTTAACCCTTGCGATCGCAGAGAGTAAAACCCAGCTGTAGAAAAACCAGAAAAACCAGCAAAGACTTATATGCCAAAACACACCCGAGGCCCCCGGGACCTCAATCAAAACTACCAACCAACCCTAATACTTCATTAAAACTTGGTCGAGCCTTAAAAACACATCTCATAACATCAAAATAATCAAATATGCTTAGATTCAAGCCTAAGAACTTATGAAATTTCTAGAATTCACATCCGATGCCGAAACACGTCTAAACTCATCCGAATGACCTAAAATTTTGCACACAAGTCATAAATGACATTATGGACCTGCTGGCGCTTTCAAAATTCCATTTCGGGTCCGATATCAAATTTTCACTTATCGGCCGAAATCGCCGAGATTCTAACTTTCACCAATTCAAGCCTAAATTCACAACCGACCTCAAAAACACATTCTGAACACGCTCATAACCCCGAAATCACCCAACGGAGCTAACAGAGTCGACAAAATTCCATTCCGGATCGGTCTTCACACAGCTCTAGCTACGGCCAGACTTCTAAAGCTAAATTCCTAATTTATGGACTATGTGTCAAAAATCACCCTGGATTTCATCACTCAACGCTCCGAAAGGTTACAATAACATAAATAGACATGGGAGAAGCGGTAAATAGGGGATCGGGGCGCTAATTCTTAAAAAAACAGACCGGGTCGTTACATCCTCCCCCTCTTAAGAAAATCGTTCGTCCTCGAACGAGCGTAGAAACATACCTGAAGCTGTGAAAAGATGAGGGTACTGAATCTGCATATCCTACTCGGTCTCCCAATTCGCCTCCTCGAGTGGCGGACCCCTCCACTGAACCTTTACTGACGCGATGTCCTTTGACCTGAGCTTTCTTACCTGCCTGTCCAGTATAGCCGCAGGATCCTCAACATATGATAGATCCTTGTCAAATTGGACTGAGCTGAAATCCAAGACATGAGTCGGGTCACCGTGATACTTCCGGAGCATGGAACATGGAACACCGGATGAACCCCTGCTAGGATGGGAGGCAGGTCTAGCTCATAAACAACCTCCCCAACAGGTCGCAACACCTCAAAAGGACCAATAAATCTCGGACTCATCTTTCCTTTCTTTTCGAACCTCATGACGCCCTTCATAGGCGATACCCAAAGCAAAGCTCGATTATTAGCCATAAATGCCAAGTCACAAACCTTCTAGTCCGCATAGCTCTTCTGCGTGGACTGAGCTGTGCGAAGTCTCTCCTAAATCACCTTGACCTTGTCGAGGGAATCCTGAACCAAGTCTGTACCCAACAATTGGGCCTCGCCTGGCTCAAACCATCCCACAGGAGACCTGCGTCACCTACCATACAAAGCCTCATACGGCACCATCTGAATGCTGGACTGGTAGCTGTTGTTGTAAGCAAACTCTGAAAGAGGCAAGTATCGATCCCATGACCCTCAAAAATCCATCAGACAGGCACGGAGTATATCCTCGAGAATCTAAATCGTGCGCTCGGACTTCCCGTCCATTTGAGGGTGAAAAGTTGTGCTCAACCCTATCATGGTTCCTAACTCCTGCTGAACGGCTCTCTAGAATCGTGTGTGTACCTCTGTTTGAAATGATAGATACTGGAATACCGTGGAGGCGAACAATCTCTCTGATATAAATCTCAGCCAACCTCTCTAATGAATATGTAGTCAGCCGATCCACAATCACCGAAATAGCATCATGCTTCCTCAAAGTCCGAGGAAGTCCAACCACAAAGTCCGTAGTGATTCGCTCCCACTTCCACTCTGGAAGCTCAATCTGCTGAAGTAACCCTCCCGGTCTATGATGCTCACATTTGACTTACTGGCAGTTGAGACACTTGGCTACAAACTCCACTATATCCTTATTCATCCTTCGCCACCAATAGTGCTGCCTCGGATCCTGGTACATCTTCGCGGTACCCGGATGGATGGAATACCACGAACTATGGACCTCCTGAAGAATCAACTCCCGAAGCACATCCACGTTGGGTAAAAAGATACGACCCCACATCCTCATCACCCCATCATCTCCTATGGTCACATCTCTTGCATCACCCCACCGGGCTCTATCCTAAAGAACCAAAAGGTTGGGATCATCATACTGGCGCTCTATGATACGGTCATGAAGGGAAGATCGAGAAACCACACAAGCTAATACCCGACAAGGCTCAGAAAGATCCAATCTCACGAACTGACTGGCTAAGGACTGAACATCTAAGGCTAAAGGCCTCTAAGCTGCATGAAGGTATGTCAGACTCTCCAAACTCTCCTCCCGACAACTCAAGGCGTCGGCCACCACATTGGCCTTCCTCGGGTGGTATAATATGGTGATGTCATAGTCCGTTGATCCGTGAATATCTATTGCAAACTCTGTTGATCCGTGAATATCTCACAGGGAACACCATATAAATAATGACGCTATATCTTCAGAGCGTGAACAATCGCTGCCAACTCGAGATCATGAACAGGGTAGTTTTTCTCATAGACCTTCAACTGTCTGGACGCGTAGGCAATCACCTTACCGTCCTGCACCAACACCGCTCCCAAGACAATCCTCGAAGCATCCAATAAACTGTATAGGACCTGGAACCGGTAGGAAAAACCAACACATGAGCTATAGTCAGGGTTGTCTTGAGCTTCTGAAAGCTCTCCTCACACTCCTCAATCCATATAAAAGATGCACCCTTCTGGGCAGTCTGGTCATAGGCGCTGAAATGGATGAAAATCCCTCCACAAAACGACGATAATACCCAGCCAAACCGAGGAAACTGCGGATCTCAGTAGCTGAGGACGGTGTGAGCCAACTCTGAACCGCCTCCACCTTCTTCGGATCTACCTTGATCCCATCCGAAGACACCACGTGGCCTAGAAATGCCACAGAATCAAGCCAATATTCATACTTAGAAAACTTGGCTGCAACTTCTTCTCCCTCAATGCCTGAAGCACGGTCCTCAAGTGCTGCTCATGGCCCTCTTGGGACCCAGAATATACCAGAATGTCATCAATGAACACAATGAAGAAATTATCAAGATAAGGCCGAAATATGTTGTGCATCAGGTGCATGAAGGTTGATGGGGCATTGGTCAGCCCAAATGACATAACAAGGAACTCATAGTGGCCATATCGGTCATGGAGGCAGTCTTCGGGATATCCAGTTCCCAAATATTCAACTGATGATAACCAGAAAGTAGATCAATCTTGGAAAACACCCTAGCACCCTGTAACTGGTAAAATAGATCATCAATGCGAGGCAATGGGTACCTGTTCTTCACTGTCACCTTATTCAGGTGCTGGTAGTCAATACACATACGCATCGAGCCATCCTTTTTCTTCAGAAATAATACCGGAGCGCCCCAAGGTGATACATTGGTCCTGATGAATCCCTTCTCAAGCAACTACTATAACTTCTCATTCAACTTCTTCAACTCAGGAGGAGCCATGTGATAAGAGGGAACGGAAATGGGATGAGTGCCTGACAACAAGTCAATACCGAAATCAATGTCTCTATCGGGTGGCATACCCGGAAGATCAGCTGGAAATACATCAGAATAGTCCCTAACAACTGGAATTGACTCAACTGTAGGGGTCTCAGCACTAACACCTCTCGCATAAGCCAAATATGCATCACACCCCTTTCCAACCATCCGTTGAGCCTTAAGAAAAGAAATGACTTGGCGGGGAGTATACTCCAAGGAACCTCTCTACTCTAACCTCAAAAATCCTGCCATAGCCAGCGTCACATTCTTGGCGTGACAATCAAGAATAGCATAATAGGTAGATAGCCAGTCCATACCCAATATCACATCAAAATCTACCATACTGAGTAATAGCAAATCATCTCTGGTCTAAAAACCACTGATAATAATCAAACATGACAGAAATACATTGTCCACAATAAGAGAATCTCCCACCGGAGTAGAAACATAAACAGTGGAACTCAAAAAGTCCCGGGCTATCCCTAGATGTGTAGCAAAATAGGAAGACACATATGAATATGTAGAGCCTTGGTCAAATAATACCGATGCATCCCTATGACAAACGGGAACAATACCTGTAATGACTGAATCTGAAGAAATGGCCTCAGACCGGGCCAGAAGAGCATAGTACCTGGCAGGGCCTCCCCCTCTAGGACGACCTCGACCTCCTAGACCACCACGTCGAGCTGCCTGAGGTGGTGGGGTAGCAGCTGGGGCTGGAAGAATAGTTGGAGGACCTGGTGGAAGGCGTGGAGCCTAATAAATCTTAGGGGGTGCACCCTGATAAGTCTGAGGTGGTGCGCACCTCCTCGCTCTAGGGCAAGCTTTGATCATATGATGAGGGTCTCCACACTCAAAGAAACCCCTCGGAGGACGTGGTGGCCGCTGCTGACTCTGAAGTCGGAGCTGCTCTACCTTAGGAACAACTATCCTAGTCTCATGCTGAGCTGCAGCTGCTGGGGGCATAGGAATATATCTGGAACCTGCCCAATATGAACCCTCTTCTCAAGAGTACGGGCCGCGGGAGTCTGTGTCCCTCTCCGGCCTGGGATGTAGCTTGAGCTAACGGGAGTAGACCCGCCTGATACAGAGTACCGAAGGCACTCAAGAACTGGGTCAATGTCTCCTGGAGGTCTGGAGTAACAGTAGGGACCTCATATGCCCATCTAACTGTAGCTGCCGGGGGCTCCTCTGCCTCTGCTCTAGCCAGTGCTCGGGCTGCACCGCCCTCTGCCCCGGCCCCTGCCTCTGATGGCTCTGACTGGGGGCTCGAGTGCCTGGTCATCAGTATGTTTGGTACGGGTACGAACCATCTGCAAGAAAGAATAGAATAAGGTTTAAGAATTTGATGACAACAACTAGAACGATAAGGAATTCCAAAGAGTTTGATTGTTCTTAACAGTTACATAGCCTCCTGAAGATAGATACAGACGCCTCTACACCGATCCGCAAGACTGTAATAAACCGGCTTGTGACTTGTGACTCCTATGAACCTAGACACTCTAATATCAACTTGTCACAACCCAATTTACCCTCCGAAAGGTATCGTGACGGCACCTAGTCTTTATGACTAGGTAAGCCTAAAATTTCCAGATGACAGAATCAATAAAATAAAGACAGAAAAGATCTCAAGTAGATATAAAGTAGCTGCTCAGCATATACATTTTTACTTCCCATAACCCGGAATGTCACCATAGTCACAAGCTTTGTAGTAAATGTAGCTCTATACAATGAAACAGTGGAAAAATATACAAGTCATCTATGCCTGTACTACAGTAGAAGGGGACTCGTGGGATTCTGCGGACGCGGCAGAATTACTTTGCGGCCTCCTGGCTGCTGATAGGACGAATCCTAGCCACGATACTGGGTGTTGGAACCCAGATCTGCACAGGGGGAAAACATGCGCAGGAAAGGGTGTGAGTACTCCACATTCGGTACTCCGTTAGTGCCAAGCCTAACTCCAGTCAAGTAGTGAAGATGTCAGGCTGAGGCCCTACTGAGTTTTTAAAACTAGCAAATATACAATTTAAAATAATGAAAAATAGATAAGCAATGATAAACAGGATTAAGGAAAACAGAAATATTTAATAACATAAAGAGAGCCCTCGGCTCAACATAGCATATAGATATAAACAGTAAATGTGCAATGCAGTACACGGGGAAAGCTCCCGGATCTCAGTCCGTAGTCCTAATTTAAATATGCTATGCAGTACAGGGGGAAAGCTCTCGGATCTCTGTCTGTAGTCCCAATTTAAATATGCATTTCAGTACAAGTGGAAATCTCCCGGATCTCGGTCCGTAGTCCCAATTTAAATATGAAATGCAGTACAGAGGGAAAGCTCCCGGATCTCGGTCCGTAGTCCCAATTGAAATATGCAAAGCAGAAGTATGTCAATTATGGCTTAACTAAACAGTCCAGGAAGAACAACAGGTACGGATAGAGTAAAACTACCTAAGCATTATGTTACTAGTAGCAAATAAGAGGGAATCAAGTCAGAACAGGTAGACATGCTTACTCTTAGGAAATCTACTCAATTAAGATAGGAAACAATAATATATGAATGAAAATGAGCGATTTCATGGGAGTAAAATTAGGATTTTAGCAACAATGACCCGTGTACGCACTCGTCACGTTGCGTACACGACGTCCACACAACAAAATCAATATAATAATGCCTAAGGGAAAGTCCTCAACACATAATTAGGCAAGCCACTTACCTTGACCGCTAATAAACTCAGTACCACGCTCTTGCCACCAGTATCTGACTCCGGGTGGCCCAAATCTACTCAAATCAACTGCATGGTGTAAATATCACTTTAAGGGAACAAAAGAGCTAATTATTTCTAAGCTAATACGCGAAATTAGGAAATTCACCCAAAAAGTCCCCTGGTCCCACGTCTCGGAATCGGGTAAAATTTAAATTTTCCGGAAACCCATTAACTCACGAGTCTAACCATATAAGAATCTCTTAAATCATAGGTCAAACACCCAATCAAAACTCAATAATTCGGTCTATGAAGTTCATCCCATTTTGCCCCTCTTCTACCACAAATTTTCGAGATTAAAGCTTGGATTTAAGATTGGAATCATGGAAATTGATCTATAATGGATACAAATCACTTACCCAAGTTACCCAGGTGAAAAGACCTCCAAAAATCGCCTCTCCCGAGCTCTCAAATTCGAAAATGTTGAAAATAACATAAACCCTCGGATTTGGGTCTTTAAAAGACTGCCCAGGCATTTGTTATATGCGATCGCAGACAAGGAGTCGCGATCGCGGAGGGTAAAGAAACAAGTGCCTGGAATCATACTATGCGATCGCAGAAAGTAGTACGCGATCGCGAACCTTGAGGACACAGAGCTACGCGATCGCGGTTGGGGCCATGCGACCACGTAGAACAAATATTGAAACTCCCCCAAACCCAGAATACTCTATGCGAAGCGGTCCTGGTCATGCGATCACGTTGACAAAGATTCCAACACACTGCGATCATAGACCTTTTATTGCGATCGTAGAGAAGAATCGCAGGACCTCTCACTTTTACCTTACGCGATCCTGGGTGAACCCTTGCGATCGCAGAGTGTAAAACACAGCTGTACAAAAACAATCAAAGACTTATATGCCAAAAATTTCGGTTGAACACCCAAAAAACACCCGAGGCCCCCGGGGCCTCAACCAAAACTACCAACCAAACCTAATACTTCATTAAAACTTTTTCGAACCTTAAAAACACATCTCATAACATCAAAATCATCAAATATGCATAGATTCAAGCCTAAGAACTTATGAAATTTCTAGAATTCACATCCGATGCCGAAACACGTCCAAATTCATCCGAATGACCTCAAATTTTGCACATAGGTCATAAATGACATTACAGACCTGTTGTCATTTTTGAAATTCCATTCCGAGTCCGATATCTAAATTTCACCAATCGGCCAAAATCGCCGAGATTCTAACTTTCGCCAATTCAAGCCTAAATTCACAACCGACCTCAAAAACACATTATGAACACGCTCCTAACCCCCAAATCACCCAAAGGAGCTAACAGAGTCAACGAAATTCCATTCCGGATCCGTCTTCACACAGCTCTAGCTACGCCCAGATTTTTAAAGCTAAATTCCATATTTATGGACTATGTGTCCAAAATCGCCCTTGATTTAATCACTCAACGCTCCCACAAGTTCTAGTGACATAAATAGACATGGGAGAAATGGTAAATAGGGAATCGGGGCGCGAATTCTTAAAACGACTGACCGGGTCGTTACAATTCACCCAGTCTGCATCCTTCAAAGCCTCAACAATATTTTTAGGCACAATAAGACATAGGAAAGCATCAAAAGCACAAATATTTCTTTAAAGAGGATCTAGTTATGATTCCAGAGGTTGGATCGGTGATAATGTTCTCAATAGGGTGAGAACTTTGATATCTGTATGGTTTCACAACCAACTGGTTACTCCTTGAAGTTCCTTCAGTTCCTTGTTTTTATGGAACATGATCAGGTACATGTTCCAATGAGGTTTGGAAATTAATTTTTTCAGTTCCCCCTGTCATGTTGCCAGAGAGGGATGAACCTGTTCCATCACCTGTTCCTTCCTCCAGTGTTGCTCCAGTTTGGACTGAGTTTCTGACCAACCCAATTTCTTCATCCTCTTGTTCCTGTCTCTCAGAAAGAATTTTAGTTTCATCAAAAACTACATGCACACTTTCTTCAATACACATAGTTCTTTTGTTATAGACTTTATAATCCTTACTATATGAAGAATATCCCAAGAATACTCCCTCATCACTTCTGGGATAAAACTTACCTACGGAATCTTTACCAATGTTGTGCACGAAACACTTGCAACCAAAATGGAGTCATATGGAGTCTTCTCTACAAGTGGTATAGTTATGCACCTATTTATGATATAGCATGCAGTATTAATAGCTTCTACCCAGAAGCTATAAGGTAGTTTACTAGAAAGAAGCATAGTCCTAATCATATCTTCAAGTATCTTATTCTTTCTTTCAACCACTCCATTTTGTTTTGGAGTTCTAGGGGCAGAAAAGTAATGATTTACGCCATGCTCATCACAAACTTCAGCAAATTTAGCATTTTAAAATTCAGTGCAATGACAAGACCTAATTGATGCAAGTTGATTTCCTGATTGTTTTTGAATTTTTCTTACAAAAGACGTAAACATGTCGAATGCCTCGTCTTTAGATGTTAGAAACAATGTCCAGGTAAATCTAGAAAAGTCATCAACAAGTACCATCACATATCTTTTACCACCTCTGCTTAAGGTTCTCATAGGACCACAAAGATCCATATGGACCAGTTCCATTGATCTGGTGGTACTTACCACTTTCATGTTTTTGAAAGAGGATCTTACCTCTTTCCCCCTTGCACAAGCTCACAGACTTTGTCTTCCTTGAACTTAATGTTAGGGAGACCTATCACTAAGTCCTCGGAGACTAGTTTGTTGAGTTCACTCAGACTTGTATGTCCAAGTCTCATATGCCAAAGGAGGGGATCATTGTCCAACACACTTAAGCATGTTAATTCATTTTCTGAAAGTGTGGATAGATCTATGATGTATATATTGTTAACTCTTTTTACCTGCAAAACAATCTTGTGAGTGATAAGATTTATTACAAAACATTTTGTAAAGGTGAATGCTACCAAGTTACCTCTGTCACACAGTTGTGACACACTGATTAGGCTATATTTCAAGCCATCTATCAGGTAGACATTCTCAATGTAACGTGTTTCATTCTTACCTACCTTACAAACCCCAATGATTTTACCTTTCTTTCCATTTCCAAATGAGACATTTCCTCCTTTGAGGTCCTCAAGTGAAAGGAACTGGTCCTTGTTACCAGTCATGTGTTTTGAGCAGCCACTATCCATGTACCATATTTGGCTACTTCCTTTCACTTGAACCTACAAAAGAAAGTCAGGGGTTAGTCTTAGGAATCCAAACTAGTTTGGGTCCCTTTCTATAAGTAAAAGGATGAATTGAGTTCTTTCTAGCCATGTTTGGTAACCATTTCTTCCCTCGAACAAAACTTTTATTCTTTTGACTGGCCTGCTCTTTTGCATTGCATTCACTTTTGTAGTGACCAGTCTTACGACAGTGGGTACAAATTTTGTTCTCAAGAAGGGTGAGGTACTTGCTTTTAGGATCCCATTTAGGCAGCTAACTCCCAAAGCCAAGTCCTCTCCCATTATTATTATGATGTTCATGTAGCCATGTCAAAGCATCGGTGGATCTATTCTATTTACAAGTTCTGGCTAGTTCATGTTTGACCTTGCCAAGTTCCTCCTTCATCACTCTTATATGTCCATCCTTTATATACAACTCATCTTTTAGTTTTCCTATATTTTCTTCTAAGGTGAGTTGAGACTTGTCAGGTATCTTTTTACTGGTTCCTAGTTTCAGTTTTAGATTTTCAGATTTTAACTCTAGGATAATTGTCTCAAGTTGATGAACCTGGTTCTTCAGAGCAGTGTTTTCACTCACAGTCTCACTTACTCTAAGTTCCAGATTTTTGCACTTTGCTTTTAAAATTACACACTCCTTAGACAGCTGTTCCATTTCCTTATTAATTACCTTAGATTCATCAATAAAGTCTAGCAGTAATTCAAAGAGTTTTTCTTTGGACAAGAACTTAATCTTGTCTTTGAAATGAAGTATACTTACCTCAGATTTCTCATCTAAATCACCAATTTCCATAAATTCTTGTTCATCTTCATTTTCATCATCTGACTCCTCATCTGAACTTTCTCCCCAAGCAGCAACCATAGCCTTTGTTGATACTTTGTTCTTCTTGGGATGAACCTGTTCCTTCTTCTAGTTCCTTCGTTCAGTCCTTTCCTTTTTCCATTCAACTTCCCACTGAGGGCAGTTCTTGATGTGATGATTAGTGTTCCCACATTTCTTGCATCCCTCATTAGTTGTTTTATCCAGTACCCTTGCCTTGTTGTAATTTCCACCTCTTGAGGATCCCTTTCCTCTGATAAGATATTTCTTGAAATCCTTGGTGATCATAACCATTTCATCTTCTTCCAGATCTGCTCCTTCTGTGATTTTCAGTGTCAGACTCATTTCCTTCTTGGGAGCATCCATCTTCATTGTCTGTAAGATTTCCAATTAGCTCATCCAGTTTGAGAGTTGCAATGTTCTTGGATTCTTGAATTGCAGTGATCTTGCTATCCCAAGAGACTGGCAGAACCCTTGTCAAAATCTTCTCAACCCTGTCTTTCTGAAGAAGAGTCCTTCCAAGAGATTCAGTTCATTAGTCAATGTAGTGAACCTAGTGTACATCTCTTGAATGTTTTCTCCTTCCCTCATAAAGAAATTCTCATATTGAGAATACAGTAGAGTACCTCTGGATCTACTTACTTGAGCAGTTCGTTCATGAGCCAATTGCAAAGTGTCCCAAATTTCCTTGGCAGGGGTACAACTTTGAATTTTGTTGTACTCATCTGGACCAATTCCACACACAAGCCACTTCTTGGCCTTGGCATTTTCCTCCCACTTTCTCAAATCCTCAGCAATTCAGTCAGCTCTTGTCTTTGGAACATCTATTCCTTCAGCATTTTTCTTCATGATGGCCAAAGTACCATCAGTAACAATATCCCATAGTTTGTAGTCTTTTCCAATTATGTGGTCTCTCATCTTGTTCTTCCACCAGGAGTAGTACTGGCCATTGAAGAGTGGAGGCCTAACAGTTGATTTTCCTTCCCAGTTCCCAGGCGGTGCACTCATCTTGGTCTTTTCCTAAGGTGTTAGCCTCTTCAAGGATAACCCGCTCTGATACCAATTGAAGTTCTATACGTCAATACCACACAAGAGGGGGGTGATTTGTGTGGTGTCTGATTTTCGCGTGCACTAGTTATAGAAGGACAAGGTTCTTCTATGTCTTCCAACTCCTACAGTTTGAGGAATAATAAATACAGAAATTAAAAAACATAGAGATTTTTACGTGGAAAACACCTGGCTCCAAAGGTGAAAAACCCACTACCTACTCCCAAGTAGGATTTTCCCAAAACTCTTTACTAAATCAGCAAGCCAAACAACGTTTAGAAAACTCTTCGTAAACCTTAGGATTACCTCTAATCCCTTTGTGACTAACTAGCCTCTAGCTATTTGCGACAAACTCCAAGTTAGCTATAACTTGAACACACAGTACCTATTACAGATTCTTCTAGATAAAGATGAAAGGTACAAGTTGAAATCACCTACTACAAATAAACTAGACTAAAAGACAACAGTTGGAACTGGTTCTTCTAGCTAGTTCAAGTAGCTTCAGAGTCGCACACTTAATTCTCACATAAACTGCTTGCAAAATTGCCTTGCTAATTTTTCTCTCAATTCTTGTTTAGCTTCTGCTTTTGTGTGTACCTGTACAATAAGAATAATCTACAATATATAGGATTAGTGGACGAGAGATTTACTAGAGTTCTAATGCTAATCTTCCTTGGGGGAAGAGTTCTAGTTAATCTCAACTCCTTGAATCCTTCCTTATCTTTGATTCTGTTCTTACTGAATAAGGAGTCCTTCTCCTTATTATTTTGCAATCTTTTCGATGAGGAGATATCTCTTTATTTCCCAGATTTTTTTATCTCCTTCATGTGCACATCACGTTCCTTAACTCTGCATGTGTCTATGTCTTCAGTGATGGACCTGGTTAAGCTTTGAGTTCCTTTATCAATCTTCAAAACCATTCAGTTTCTTAGGCCAAAAAATTCACCCTTTTTGATGATGACAAACTTTGTGCTTAGGCCTATAACCAACTTAATCCAACATTTCCACTTTTTAGAGTATTAAGCATTTATCACAAACAACCAGGTTCATTAGGTTATAAATAGCACATGTTCAAAGTATAGCACATCTTCCCCCTTTTGGCATCATCGAAAAGTTGCAAAATGTTAGAAATCCCAGATATATAAGAACTACTCATGGCCACTAAGGCAACTGCAAGTGCAATCATGGATTCATCATCAATAGGAAACCACCAATGCAAACTATCAAAGAAAATGAAACAAGATTAAGAGAAAAAATAGAAAAATTCATTTATAGAAGCATTGTTCAACCACAATCCACAAGAAGAAATAAAACAGTTAACACCATGAGCAAAAACAACAAGAAAAATCCCAAATCTATGTCACTGAAGGTCAAAGACAGGCTGGACTACTAAGGCTGGGAAGGGGTGGAGGCTGGGTTTTTGGCTTGGAGAAGAGATAGCATATCCTTAATAGATTTACTAAGGTTCTAATGCTACTCTTCCTTGGTGGAAGAGTTCTAGTTAATCTCAACTCCTCGAATCCTTCCTTATCTTTGATTCTGTTCTTACTGAATAAGGAGTCCTTCTCCTTATCATGTTGCAATCTTTTCGATCAGGAGATATCTTTTTATTTCCCATATTTTATTTTCTCATGCATGTGCACTTCACGTGCCTTAACTCTGCATGTGTCTATGTCCACTGATGGACCTAGTTCAACTTTGAGTTCCTTTGTCAATCTTCAAAATACTTCAGTTTCTTGGGCCAACAATAAAAATTGTAATATTTTTGATATTATGGTTGAAACTTCTAATGGAAACAAAATGGAAGTTGTTAATGAAAGTATGATTAATGAAAGTATCATAGGATATCTCGAAAACATTTCTAGTAGAGTCCTTCTTATCGGTGTGTTGTCGACCACATCTATAAGTTGGAGGCTATTCGGACATTTGGGAATTTCACCCTTCTTTGATACTCCAGATCGTGCGGTAGAGCCCAAGATAGGGAGATAATTTCCTCTCTATGTCTTACTCTCAAGATTAGAAATCTTGATACAATAATACACGAGTTTGAAACAGTAAGGAGGGAAGGACCCCACCATTGAATCTGAGGGAGATTGCCCAAGAGTTTGTTAGGAGAATGTATCGAGCCATAGAGGGATTGGTAGAACTTGTTGCTAAGGGGAGTACCCTTGTTCCTATTAATGTCACCGCACCACCAAATCATGTAGTATATCAATATGTTACCAACGTACATTAGGGATGTGGAGTCGAGGGGCATCGATTAAGTTATTACCCTATCAACCTAAAGTCACCAAGTAAGTCACTCCTTAGTACATCACTATGAACAACACAAAAATTTTACTTGTTGTATATGTACATCCATATTGAAGAGTTCTCATAAACATGGTCTTGACAAGATGTTAAATCCCAAGACATTGAATGCACCTACTCTATGAAAGAGACGCATTATTCGTGAATCCACTCTATCACAAGTGCTCTTATTTACATCCTCTTGTGTAATTAAGTTTTATAATTATGTCCTTGAATTGAGTTATAACTCTAGTATTAGTACTTCCCACTTGCTTTCCTAAATTCTCAACAAGGGACTATACCCGATGAATTCCTTACAGAATCTTTTTTTTATTTTAATGGACAACATCTGCTCATTTGTGCCTATACATGAACCGTCGTAAAGTTTACCTTTGTGGTGTCAAGTTCCATGTAAAGCATCCCAGTGTTGCGATCCTTCTCGAGTCACTCCTTTTCTCACTAGTGTATATGGCTTCTATGGTTTGAACAGTCACTTTGCTCTTTTGTGCGTATCATCATAAAACCTTTTCACTGTCTAATAACATGAGAGCATATCCTTTTTTTGATAAAGTGTAACATGAGTGCATATCTCATCTCCTATCATAGGTGTACATATTGATTAAAGTGGTCGGTTGTCCATATAAAATTTCTGAGAAATTTGAGGTTTTTACAAATCCATCACAGGAAGATCTTTGGTTTGCCCATCTCAGTACGACTTTCGTGTCCACTTAGATTATCCCACAGTAAGTAGCTCACTTTTTTCCTAGTATTGTGGTTGCCCATGACGTAATCCTGTATTGCGGTTTGGGAGTTAATATAGCAAAAGAATTTCCAACTCGTAATAAATGTATATTTTCTCTTTATACCCCCACAACATGTGTTAATTGTGTTCCTTAGTTAGAGAATTCACTATGCTAGTTTCCTAACACTTATTCGATAACTATGAGAGAACATGTCCTTCTATGTGTCACTATAACACTTCCTTTCTCATAAGGAACCTTAATAGGCTCTTCGTCAAGACCAAATGCACCTTTGGGGGTTATCATAGCACAACGTCTACTTTTCATGATTCTCATGTCTTTCAGTAGCATCTAGGTACATCTCAAGTCCGAATCCGTGGAGAAATCATTATGAACATCTGCAAACCTTCCATGATTATTTTATACTGCTCATTGGGTTCCGTTGTGTTTACACACTCGACTTATAGAATCATGGACTAGGTCCTTGTCATGTGCGGGATTTTTTCTATCCATGGCATTCCACCTCCCCGGGTGGATAGGAGTTTTATTTGTCTTTTTCCCCGGAGCATCATGTTAACCATTAGAACCCCTCTAACCAATACATGATTTTGTCCCAATATTAAAATGTCCTAGCTATGTGGTTTCACTCGTGAAAGGTTGAGATTAGATGCTTTCAGATTTTTGCACATATCATGAACATATCGATTTGGAAGACAAGTTGTCGTATCTTTAGCTATCTCATATAAGGTCAATTATCCGGAAGGGTTAAGATGTTTGAATTATAATAATCTCATAAGCGTTTAACTTCATTTTCATCATCATGGGATTGTGGCATAGATTCCTTGTTCCAGTTAATGTTAATAGTGTAATTCAATTTCTCTTTCGAAATCTATATCGCATCCATGTTACAAGAATCTTACCATTTAGAGCTAGACTGACTTTCCTTAAACTCAAGGAGGAAACCGGTGTATTATACTTGACCACTTCTCCTTAGAGCTTACTATTGTCAGGCAAGGCATATATGGAAAGGAACAATTGCTACTATCCCTTGCTTAACTCGTCGCCTCCCAAGAATAACTGATGCTAGTGTCTTCATCCTCCTGACCATGCCTCGCATGTATCTCATGTCTAAAAAGACCCACTTCTTCTTTATCTCAAGGTCACGTACATGGTTCCCACATTATCAATGCGTGTTGCTTACCTCTATGCCTCATTTGTGTCCCTTAGCATATAACCTCAAGAAGTACTCTGCTCAGCGCATTAATGAATTCCTGAATAATTCCAGCCCAATCGTGAACTTTGTTGTTCCCCATTGCATTAAATCTATTGGGTATTGAAGGTTCAAACATGTCAAAGAGGAAGCATCACCGTGTGATCACATATATTCGATAGGTAAGTTTATGGTCAGTTTATGATAAAACATCTTAGAGTAAGTGTTGAAGGTCATCAAATGTTTATTGTGGGTTTTCGCATAGAGATTTAGAGTTTAGAAGGGTGAACGTATTATTCTCAATATTTTCTCCCTAAAGATCTTACGTGAATTGATAATGAAGGTGAAATAAGTGTAGTTCACATTAGGCCGCGCTATAAGTATGATGTCTTCCCATCGTTGTTTCGCATATACCTTGTGTTTTTCATGTGCCTATGTCTAAGAAGGTGGTTGGAAATACTTTGTGTATAATTCCCGTGGAAATTATTGAAGGAGAAGTTAATGGATAGCTGTCTTATGCGACATATCTATTTTTCATCCTTGTTAGGTAAGTTTGGGAGTTGAGATTGTTTCCGTGAATGTGTTATGGCGAAGTCTATAAGTCTAAGAGGCAACCTTGAAGGCTGAATGTGTAAAGAAAGTATTCTCTCTTGGTTGTATAACAATTGGTTTTGATTTGGAAGGTACCTTCTATGTGTGCAGTCCATGTTCAGGTATCATTATGATAATGTAGTGCTTGTAATGCTGAGATTAGTGTTATTGATATATACATTGTGGTGCTTTGTCGAGTTGTGGATGTGTTGTTAGGATGGTTTTGGTGGTTCTCTAGCAGGTGGATAGGCCTAGTTACAAAGCAGACGCTGCCGAGATTTCTGAAAATTTTTTGAGTTAGTCAAAATTTAGGGAATTGAGGTAGGTGAGAAAAGAGATATATTATGTTAAGTGCTTGGGGCGGACTCTACTTCTCATTCGAGGACGAAAGATCCTAAGCGGGGGAGAATGTAAGGCCCCGGAAAATTTTGCTAAGTAATTTAAGATTTTGTGGTGCCAGGTAGGCTATTTATTATATTTTATGTTCTATAAATATGATGGACATCAATCGGATATGGTAATAAGTGTATAAGTCATATAATAAGTAATGTGGGTTCCAAGGAGAGGCCTAAGTCTAAGTCAAGTTGGAAAATTACATAATAGGCTAAAATTCCAAATGAGTTCGCACAAGTCCACTTTTTGGAAGAGCAACCCATTCATCATTTGGACACTCCTACAAAAAGTTATTATCAAATTACCAAAGGCTGGCATATAGCAATTTTGCGGCCATTATGCGACCGTTATGCGATTGCAGAAGTTGTTAGGCGACCGCAAAATGGTCGCAAACATGTCCAGTGCAACCCAGTTCTGGGCACCAATTCTGCGAGCCACATACCTCTTTTGCGGTCCAGTATGCGACCGCAGACCCAATTTTGGAGGCTTCTTTTTCCTATTTTCATAACCCGACCCCATTTTGACAAATAGGCTTTGGGGATTCATTTCGGGCTATTTTCTACTGAATCTAGAGAGAGGTGAGAGCATTTTAGAGAGGGAATGAGGAACCTAACATCCTAATCATCCAATCTTGCACAAATTCTCAAGAACCAAGGAAGCTAATCTCTATCTCACTATCCTTCCGGGTAAGTCCTACTTCTAAGATTTCATATAAGATATTATGAGTTCAAAAATATATTGTGGGAGAAATGATCCATGCATGTGACACTAAGCTATAGTATGTGGGATTAATAAACTATTTTGAGTTGTTCTTGTTGAAATTGGTTGAGGGAAGAAGGAATTTCCATTGTAGAACCTTGTAGTCTATTTCACATGCTAGATGTTTGATGAAATTCCTAAGAGAGTTACACCATGGGGAATCTTTCTAATTATTAATCAGTTTTTGCTACCTTCCTATAGATTATTATCGCTAGAAGTGTTGGTGTGTTGTAGTAACTTGAGGAATGCTCTGTTGAGGTATGTATGGCTAACTCTCTTCTTCTTAGAATCGAACCTCTGGTGTTCGAATATTTGGTGCAAGTTCCTAACTTGATCATACTAGAATTGGTTTCTTTAATGTGTTGTGTTCAAAAGATTTATGTTCCGTAATTATTCTGAATGTTTACCATGTAATCATGCTATTTGAGAACGAGCTATGATTTCCAAGATCGTTACCTTAACATGTGCAATGCCTTATGTGATAGTACTTATCGACATTGATGATGATGATATTTGAACAAATAAAAAGGGAAAGAATTGAATTGTAAAATGCGTCCAAGTGCCAAGAACTACTTAATAAACGGGGATGTTTGTTCCATGTAATGAAATATGGGAAGGAAATATGAATTGAGTGAACAATTGAAAGAGGTTATGTCCGAAGGGAGATGGCTTAGCCAATCAAGCTAAGATTGGACACCATTTCGTACACATGGTGGCACTTATGTTCGATTTCTAATTATCATTGTGGATTTGGATATGCCTCAATTGGGATGGCTTAGCCGGTCGGGCCGAGATCGTACTCCGTGTAAAAGAACGGTGGAATTGTGAGTTTTGGAACTTGGCATTAAAGATTATTAACCTAAAAAGATGTAAAATTGAATTGGAAACTACGTGATCCTTACTTGGTGTTTCTTTTGTAATTCTGGGAAGTTCTTGTTGATTATTATGACTGTCTTCTCTTTGTTTCATTGTTTATTATATTAACGGTTAGTGCTTAGCTCTTCATAGTACTATTCGGCAATACTAATATCCCTTTTGTCGTGGGCGCTACATATTTAAATGGATGTAGGTGGTTCCATAGCAGTCAGTGTTGGTCGCAGCTAGTGGCGCATCCTCTTTTTAGCCGACTTGGTGAGCCCCACTTCATTTCGGGGTCATGTATCATTTGTTTTTCATGTACTTTGTATTTTAAGGTATAGCCGGAGCCTTGTTGCCGACATTTATACATTAATCTTCAGTTGTATTTAGAGGCTCCATAGACAGGTTGTGGATGGTGTTTGATATTGGGAAGTAAATCAGAAATATCGGTATTTGGAAAATATGTTTTTCATCATATCTATAAAAATTGTAATATTTTTGATATTATGGTTGAAATTGCTAATGGAAACAAAATGGAAGTTGTTAATGAAACATTTACAAAGTATGATTAATAGAGTTCATCTCCTCTTTATTCATGAATTATTCTGAGTAGAATGAAACCTAACAGGCTGGCGCAGTCGGGTTTACTCAGTTGAGCACCAGTCGTGCTCCCAAGTTTTTGGGCCGTGACAACCACGTCCTTTGGCCCTTTAGGGAAAAAACTGACCTCTAGAAGACTGTCGATCTACATCAAAATCATCCTTCAACTTTTCCTTATTCTTCTCTCAGTAGCGACCCTTGGTTGATACCGCAAAACTGAGCTAGTCATTCTCTATTCTTATCTTCAATTTGTAGCGATTGTGGCCATCTACCCATGTTGATTCCTGGAACTCGAGCAAATTATTTTTAAATATTTGGGAAGTGTCAGTACTCCTCGGATTCAACCCTTTGGTAAAATCCTCATCTTCCCATTCGTGTGGCACGACCGGCAGCAACATCCTCTCCTTCTAAAATCTGGTCACAAACACTCGCAACAATTTTGACTCTCCTTGCGCAACTCTGGATATGTCGGCCTTTTAGGCCTAAACTTTCTTGGCCTCGGCATGGGCCTTGATAAAACAATCTGCGAGTATCTCGAAGATATTTATTGAGTGCTCACATAGAAGGGAATACCATGCAGAGCCCCCTTTCTAACGGTCTCCCCAAACTTCTTCAGCAAAACTTACTTAATCTCATGCGGAGCTAAGTCATTTCCTTTAAATGCTGTTATTTAGGTTGGAATGTGCTCCTGAGGATCTGAAGTCCCATCATATTTCAGCATGTGTGGCATTTTGAATCGTTTCAGGATTATCTTTGGTGCCGAGCTTGGTTTGAACGGCAACTAGGTGTACTTCTTTGGGTCAGGCTCTTTCACACCGGCGGTGTTCCCGAGATTTGATCTATTCGGGCATTTATTTACATCATAACTAGGTGTATTTCTTTGGGTCAGGCTCTTTAACACCGGCGGTGTGCCCGAGGTTTGATCTATTCGGGCATTTATTTCCATCATAAACTGCATGATTTTGATTTTAAAATGATCGTTCCCGTTATTGTTACTAGACAGTCGTTCCCTCCAGCCCTGTCAAAGCCGACCTCACCCCTCGGGGTGTTGTTATCAACCCTTTATCTTGTTTGGTTTGCGGGAGTACCGAGAGGAACCAGACCTCTTCCATTCGCGTTGTTGGAAGCACTCGACAACGCTTGCATCAACTCTTTCATGACCTAATCTTGTCGTGAGAGATGGCCCATAATATCCCTATCTTTCTCTCCTAGGATTCTCACATTTCCACAACGTGCTCGTCTTCCCCATCATCAGGAGTTGCCTTTTGAACGTGTTGTGTATTTCTCGCCATGGACCGGTGTAGCTACATCTTCCTCGTAGTTTTCCTGGTGCCTCAACATTGTGTGTATTGTTGACATCATTATCTGCCATTTTCATACAGTTTTTCACTAAGAAACAAAGAATTAGACCGATTAGTAAAGATGCAAGGATCAATTTAATTACGCAACTCTTTATGCCCCACAATGAGCGCCAAATTATTTACCCGTAAAATAGTACAATTAAATTTGTATGTGGTTTATAGACAATCCAAATCGGTTTGATCCCAAAATGATAAATAAATTAAACAAAAAAAACATAGCATTGAATCGAGATAAGACATCAGATAGCTTGGTTTCGGGAGCAGAGCTTCCGAAGGCAATAATAAGAATATCAATAGACGAGAAATAAAGTGTTATTAACATTTATAATAATATGTAGCATACGTTTTTCAGAAAATTCGTGTCTCTACAAGTGCTGCTGAAGTCACTATTTATAGTTTCCCATAGGAAACAAGATCCTAAGATCAAGCCCCTCTAAAATGACAATTATGGGGGCCGTTGAAAAATGTGTAACGGCAGGCTATGAATTCCAAAATTCTCTATCGGACTATGTATTTAATACTACAGAATATTCTTCATTGAATGTTATCGGGTGGCTGACATACATTTGTCTTCATTAGCAATATTCCTTTCGGGGGCTTCCCGGTGCCAACTGAAGTTGTTGTCCACGGTCTTGATTTCTACTTTCCTTGCTTTCTATCTATTGTCGATTTCACGTATCACTCTATTATTTGAGTATTCAATATGAACCGATTTTACCCTATAAAGGGCGTCTACCCAGAATCTCCTAATAATTTTGCAGGCCCATAAAATGACCTAATGAACAATAGTTATAGGTTCACCATGAACGCTCCTCTTCTTCGGCATTTTGTGGCCATAAAATATGAATGTTCAGGATGATTCCAAGATTTTTGTGTTCTATAGTCCACGTCATATACATGAATTAAGGAGACCGGCTTCGAATCTCATAAGTTTTGCAAGTTCATAAAATGACCTAATGAACAATAGTCATCTCTTTGTCATTTTAGGGTCATAAAATATGAATTCAGGACAATTCTCAGATTTTCGTGTGAAATTGTCCACGTCATATGCAAGAATTGGGGCGCACGACCACAAATTTCCTAAAAGTTCGCGGCCCCTTCAAAAACAACCTACTAAACAATATTCATCGCTTTTTCATGATCATTCCTCTTTTTTTGGCGATTTACGGCCGTAAAATAGGAATTTAAGGCGATTCCCTGATTTTTGTGTGTCCACGCCATCTGCATAAATTAGTGCAACCGGCCCTGAATTTCCTAAAATTTTACGGACCCACAAAAAATGACCTAATAAACAATAGCCATTGATTGTCATGACCTGTTCCTTGTTTTTTGGCGTTTTAGGTCCATCAAATAGGAATTCGAGACGATTCTCAGATTTTGATGTGATATAGTCCATGCCATCTGCATGAATTCAGGCGGCTGACTCTAAAAATAGGATGAGACGTGGCCGGAACTCGGCACCTATCACTTGGACAGAGCGAACCTAAATGACATAATCAATTACCCATATTGTACCCACATGTCATAATTTATTTAATTAATATCAAGATTAAGTGAGGAAGTGAAAATAGATATCGTATGAATAAACGGGCGGCCATCCATAAACTAAGATATGAAATATAACGTTATTCAAAATATCACATAGGTACCCATAACCCAAAAATAATACAAGTCATTTATAGAGCCTTTATGACGCTACGAATGAGATAATAAAGCTACAAGGCTAGCTAGCACTATACCAAAATATACAACTGAAATGGAGCAGTCCCACGAGTAGTAATGTGGGATCATCAAAAGAAGTAAAATGTAGGAACTCTAGTTCGTACGCTGACCGCCCTACGCTCGACTGTCTGCCAAACATGACATCAATGAAACAAATGATGCTTGAGTATTGGAATATTCAGATATGCATCATGACCAACCACTCATGGTGGGCAAGAAATGCGCAATAAAAATATTAAATGCATAAGAGAGATAAATCAATTTAAATAATTAAACTTATCAAAGATATCAAATTTAAGCATAAATCTTTCAAGGTATAATTAGAACCATTAACTTTTATCAAGTAACTGAATGGTACATAGTCATTCCACCTACGTTTCAGAATCTCATTGGTATAGTGCACATCCTTATACAGTCCTTACATAGGCCTTACAAGTTACATAGTCTTGGCAGTTCGAGGACGAACGTATTTTTAAGTGGAGTAGTTGTAACGACCCGAATGGTCATTTTGATCATTTGAATTTCGTTTAGCAATTTTAAGTCTTGAGTAGCATCGTATGACGCATTATGACTTGTTTGAATCGTCTGTTTTGATTTTTTATGTTATTCGGAATCGATTTGGAAGAATGAATTTCATTGTTGAAGCTTTAAGTTGGAAGAGTTGTCCAAGTTTGACTTTTTGTGAATTTGACTCTGGAGTGGAGTTCTGATGGTTCTGTTTGGTCCGGAAGGCGATTTTGGACGCGAGCATATGTCCCGGATTTGCATTTGGATGTTTCTAGAAGGATTCAACATAAATTGGCGAAAGTGTGAAAATTTGAAGGTTTGGAAAGTTCATAAGTTTGATAGAGAGTTGACTTCGAGGATATCATATTCGGATTGAGGTTCTGAGAATCGGAATAGATTCGTTATGTTATTCGGGACTTGTGTGCAAAATATGGGTTCATTCCAAATTGTTTTGATATGTTTCGGCACGAGTTATTGATATTGAAAGTTCAAAGTTCATCGATTTTGATTTGAGGCGCGATTCGTCATTTTGATTTTGTTATGTGTGATTTGAGGCCTTGAGTAAGTCCGTGTTGTATTATGGGACTTCTTGGTATATTTTGACGGGGTCCCGATTGGCTCGGATGAATTTCGGATGAGGTTCAGATCATTATGTCACATGTTGCATTGCTGAATGAGCTGCTAGTTCTGGTGTGATCGCACCTGCGGTTGGTTTTGTGCAGGTGCGATGGCCGTAGAAGTGAAAAAGGAGTCGCAGAGGCGAAGTGAGCGCTGGGTGAGGAAGACCTTAGAAGCGAATATTTGGGCGCATATGCGGATGCGCATGTGCGAAGTGATGGAGCGTAGGAGCAAGGTATTTCGCAGGTGCGGATGGTGACTCGCACCTGCGATGTCGTAGAAGCGATATTTTGTCCACAGGTGTGAGGGTAGAGTTCTCAACTGATTCCGCAGCAGTGGAGGTTATGTCGCAAAAGCGACGCCGGAAAAGCGACCAATGTGCCGCATGTGAGAAAATGTTGGGCAGAAGCTATAAATTGAGGGTTTTGGTTATTTCTTCATATTTTGATATGTGAGACTCAAATTGAGGCGACTTTTAAAGCAATTTTCATCACAAGGGTTAGGGTAAGTGCTCTCTACTTGGTTTTGACTATATTTCGTGAATCTATCTTCCTTTTTGGTAATTGGTTGATGAAATTTAAAGATAAAATTGGGGGTTTTAGCCTAAATTTTCATAGTGTGAATTTTTTAGTTTTGAGCATCGATTTGTAGTTGGATTTGAGTGATGGATCTTCCTTGGATGGATCTTGTCTGAAACATTTATATTTTGCTATGTTGGCCTTATACAGTACTGACTGACTAACTGTTTGTTCCTATGTATATATTCAGGATGGATCTTCCTTGGGCTAGATTGGGCATAAAAAATACTGAGTGACTGAGCATGTAGAGTGGTTGAGCATGATGAGTGGAAAGTGTGAGACAGAGAGATTGAGTACTCTTAGAGTGTGAGTACATGAGTTCATCTCTAAGATACATTGCATTGACATGCACACTTGGTATACAAGCATAAAGATACATATTCCCCGTGATATACTGTACCATGACATTCATGATTTCTCACACATATTTACATATAGGCATAGAGATGTATTTTCCTCATGTCCTCTTGAAAATGAAACATTTACCCGTTGAAAGATTTTTGGGAAAAATTACGGTTTTCAAACTTACTCTATTTTTTGGCGATTTCGATAATGGATTTGGGTTTTCACTGATTTACTTGAAAAACATATCTATTTTCCAGAACTGTGAAAGAGTTGAGCACTTTATCTTTGAATTACTTCTTTTAGCACTATTATTATGTTATGAACTGTTGTTGGCTGATGTTATAGACTTCAATACCACACAAGAAGATAGGTTACTTTGTGTGGTACCCAATTTTTGAGTGATGTCTCAGTAGAAGAACCTGGTTCTTCTTGGTATTCGAACTACTACTGTTGCGGAATAATAAAAAGCAGTAAAGTAATAACACAGAGATTTTAACGTGGAAAACACCTGGCCCAAAAGGTGAAAAACCCACGACCTACTCCTCAGTAGGATTTTCTCAAGTCATCACTAAAAACTCTGAGCCAAACGGACTTACAAAATAAACACTTTTGTAATCCTAAGGATTAACTCTAATCCCTTTGTAGTAACTAGCCCCTAGCTAATTTCTACACACCTGAAGTTAACTCTAACTTGATCAATATGTACCTATTACAATTTCTTCTAAGAAAGCTGAAAGATACAATATTAAAAACTCCTACTACAATCAACTAGACTCAATAATCAATCAGATGGAACTGGTTCTTCTAGTTGAACTGTAGCCTTTGCATCACACAATGATTGTGCTAGCAAAAATAACTCTGGGAATTCGCTTTTAGACTTTGATCACTTAAGCTTTGTGCGTGTTTAATTCCAGCAGAAATACATCAAGTATTTATAGATTCAGTCGTTGAGCTTGTCTTCCAATTCTAGTTCAACTCTACCTAGGTGAACCAATTCGAACCAAACTCAAATTCCTTTCTCTTGTTAATTTCCTTGCTGAATTCGACTTCAATTAATCAGATCAGTTTGCAACATTTTCGCATTAGGAAACAATCTCTTGATTCATTGATATTTCATATTCAAAACATCTCCTAAGCATATACGGTTCATGTGACAACTAGTCAGTCCAAGATGTGTGCTCTGATGGACGTGGTTCAACTGGTCAGTCTTTTGTCAATCGTCAAAACTATGCAGTGACATGGTCAACAAATTCCCCCTTTTTGATGATGACAAACTATGTGCTTAATCCTGTATACACTTCAAAGAACGTTGTGTGGTTTTAAGCATTAATCATAGAGAATCCAGGTTCTTAGGTTATAAATATCACCTTAAAAATATTTTTGAAAAGTTCAGCAAGTTCAGCACATATCTATCTTCCCCCTTTTGGCATCATCGAAAAGTTTGCAAAATGAGATACTTACCAGTTTTATTAATTATTACTCATGGCCATTGAGTTAACTGCAGGTGCAAAGCATGATTAATCAACACAAGAAACAAAGAAATGTTAGCCAACTCAGAAATTGAGACAAGTCAATAACTAAAAGCTAAATTCATTGATAAGTAACGATAATCAACCACCACACATAAAAACAAAAACAACCAACCATGAGCAACAAAAAAAAAAGAACTGAAACTGATAACTGGTCTTAAGATGGGTTATGGAAGCTCTGAGGAGCCTAAGGACGGGAAGGTGCAGTGGAGGTTGTGGACTTGGATTGTAGGAGAGATAACATCTGCTAAAGAACACCCTCGTTCTTTTCTTTCTCTTTTTCTGATTCATCTCTAAGAGCATCCCGCTCTTCTTCAACCTCAATCACACGAGACTTCAAGCGAAGGATCTTCATATCCTTAATCTCGTTTTCTTGCACCAAAGTTCTAACTTTGCTGTTGAATGGTTACTTCCTAGATGAACCAGGTTCATCCACAGGAACATTGACATTATAGTCACATGTAAGCAAAGTTTCTTTCCCGAAATAATCTTTCGTCATAGCCATCTCAGCCTTCTTTACTGGAACCCCAAAATGTGCAAGCACTGTCGTCAGAATGAAGCAATAAGGAATTACGTGTGCCTTCGTTTCATTCACCACTTTGTCAAGGAGTTGGATGATAAAAGCTGGCCAATTAATTTGCTTTCCTCTGTACAAGAATTCCATCAATGTAAGATCTATATAATTTTCCATGTGCCTTCTTTCTTGTCTAGGCAGTAGGAACTTGATGACGAACTAAAAGATAGTAGCTTGTGCTCGGGCTTCATCTCACTCTTGTAAACCGGCCTGGGTTCAATCTCCTTCTCAATATCACTAATGAACATGGTGATGTCGATTGTTGAGGCCATCTCATCTAGACAAGGCCATCTCTGCCTTGTATAGTCCTCATAGCCCTCAACTGGTGTGTTAAGAATAACACCCAGTTATTTGACATCAAAGGAAACCTCAATTCCGTTGACCATAGAAGTGACCCTTCCTTCCTTGACACTTGCATTCCCCATAAACTCTAACAACTCAGCTCTTGCCAGCCTGCCTTCCATGCGAAGGACCAGGTCCTTCCAGCCTTGTACCTCTAGAGTTTGCATTAGATATTGCATTCCAGGCTCCTCTAAATCCTTCACCAGCTTACCCTTTAAAATTGTTCTTTTACAAACATGGTAACTCTGTCAGTCACCACTCCAATTTCCTTCTCCTCTTCTCCACTCCAGTCTGCATCATCATCATAAACAACTTTCACTCTCTTTGGCTTGGCCCTGTTCTTCTTAACAGATCTTGTTTGTGCGACAGACATCCTAGCTGACTTCTTTGAAGAAGCCTTAGCCTTTGTGGGTTTTGGTGTCTCAGCCATACCTGGAGCAGGTTGCTCCTACTGTTGGAAAAGGTCCAACCCAATCTCTTCAATCTCAATAGCCTCAACAGGCTCTCTAACTTTTGCTTTTCCTTTTGCTGCCCTCTTCTTCTTGCTCTCCTTCAGAGCCTTTTCTAATTTCTCTTCTTCTTCTCTCACAGTGCTATGAGTAGCTCTAACTTTTGAAGCAGAAACATCAGCAACTTCAGAAATTTTCCTTTTCTTTGAAGAAACTAGGTGAGTTGCCTTCTTGGGTTTCTGACTCCTTCTTCTCTTGGGGTTATAAGACTCCCCCAGTTTTTTCAACCTTTTAGCCAATGTTTCTTTCCCCGATGAACCAGGTTCATCTGTAGCTTTCTTCAGACTTGCAAGACCTGCTGCAGCTTCCTCTACTATGCTTCCCCCTAAATCAGTGACTTCTTCTCCCATAGTTTCAGGAATGGGGCCACAGATAACCAGCGTGGCGCCATCCTCCCTAGATCCCCTCACATCTTCTTCTCCCTCTCGCTCAAGAATTCTTTCTTCTCTCCCACCCTTCTTTCTTCCAGGTATTTCGACATCAACAACAGACCCTACCAACACGAATCTTTTATCAGCAGAAGTAAATTCAGAATCGATTTCAAGATTACCTTTTTCAGAACTGGTTGAACCAGGTGCTTCTTCCTCATTAGCTGATTTGAAGGACTCATTGGATGAATCTGACTTAGTACCTTTGTCTACTTCAATAAGGTCCTCCAAGAATTTTTTACTCTAGCCCCAGAAGCAACAGATTTTCGGGCAAGAACTTTAACACGACGATTCTTGGGGACAGGAGTAGGGTTTGGAGTGGGTTCAAGAACGGGTGTATTTTCAGGGGATGATGGAATTTCTAGTGATTCAGAGCTGTAAACAGATGGAGAATTGGAGACATATTCAGAATTTCCTCCATCGTAATCACAATTAGGTGAGGAATTAGACAAAGAAGTTGGTGGAGGTGAAGACATTTTTATGTTTTGTTAAGAGTAAAGGACGAGTTGCAAGTTTTGGGTAGTGTAATATGAGTTAATCTTGGTTTGAAGGAAGCTTTATGAAGAGAGGAGTAATGATTGCCTTTTATAACATATGGCCATTAATTTTACAATGGATATAAAATTTATTTAAGTGGAAGTCTAGTGGTTGTAGGAGTTTCATTGATTTGAGGTTAAGAGTTCCCTATTTCTAGGCTGATTGAATGTTGATGTGACTCCTTGGAACGGATTCATTTATGGATTAGTACAAAGACGTAGGAATGAACCAATCATAGATAGACTCATGCTCAAAATTATCCCTACTAAGTGTTTTAGTGAATATATCAGCAATTTGATGATCATTAGCACAAAATTCGATTGAGATCATTCATTTTTCATAGTTATCCCTTAGGAAATGGTGTCTAACATCTATGTGCTTAGTCCTTTTGTGATGAATCGGGTTCTTCGTCATACTAAAAGCACTAGTGTTATCACAAAATATAGGAATTCATCCTACATCAATACCAAAATCCATGAGTTGTTGTGATCCATAACAACTGGGCACAGCATGAGGCTGCAACACATATTCAGCCTCAGCACTAGACAAGGCTACTGAATTTTATTTCTTGGTAGCCCAAGATACAAGGCATGAACCCAAAATGTGAGACATAGTTGAAGTACTTTTCATGTCAACCAGGAATCCAGCATAATCAGCATCAGCATATCCTACAAGGTCGAAATTACTACCTTTAGGATACCAAAGGCACAAATCAGTGGTGCCTTTCAAATATCTCAAAATTCTCTTTACTGCAGTGAGGTGGGACTCCTTTGGATTTTCCTGAAACCTAGCACACAATCCCACGATGAACACAATATCAGGTATGCTGGCAGTGAGATACAATAGAGACCTAATCATCCCTCTATAAAGCTTCTGATCAACAGATGAACCAGGTTCATCCACATCCAATTTTGTAGTTGTGGCTATGGGAGTGTTTATTTCTTTTGAGTCTTTTATTTTAAATTTCTTGAGCAATTCTTTCACATACTTTTGTTGGTGTATCATTGTTCCATTTGGGGTTTGCTTAATTTTCAAGCCTAAGAAAAAGTTTAGCTTACCCATCATACACATCTCAAACTCACTTCCCATTAGCATAGCAAATTCCTTGCTCAATTTTTCAGAAGTCGCCCCAAATATGATATCATCCACATATATTTGCACAACCAGGAGATCCTTACCCTTTTCCCTTAAGAACAAGGTACTATCAATTTTGCCTCGTTTGTACCCATGTTCTAGCAGGAATTTTGATAATCGTTCGTACCAAGCTCTTGGTACCTGTTTGATACCATATAGAGCCTTGTCGAGTTTGTATACGTGGTCAGGTGCTCCTTGCTTTCAAAACCTGGAGGTTGCTTGAGAAATACATCTTCCTTCAGATAGCCATTTAGAAAGGCACTCTTAATATCCATCTATTGAAGAGTGAATTCCATGTGTGCAACAAATGCTATAAGAAGTCTGATTGCCTCCAGTCTTGCCACAGGGGAAAAGGTCTCATCATTGTCAATTCCTTATTCTTGGCTGTATCCTTGAACAACTAATCTTGCCTTATTCCTTGTAACAGTGCCATCCTCATCGAGCTTGTTCCTGAAGACCCACTTGGTCCCAATTACAGATATATCCAATGGCCTGGGTACCAAGTGCCATACTTGACTTCTTTCAAACTGATTCAGCTCTTCTTGCATGGCATCTACCCAATCAGCATCTTGTAGGACTTCCCCAATGTTCTTTGGTTCGATCATGGATAGAAAGGCATCAAATGCACACATATTTTTCAAGGATGATCTTGTATTGATTCTAGATGCCAAATCTGTTATGATGTTCTCAAGAGGGTGAAAACTCTGATATCTGTGTGGCTTAGATGATTCCATGATGTCTTCTTGTTATAGAGCAGGATCAGGGCCAGGTTGTATATGTTGAGTTCCCCCTGTCATGATGCTTCGGGTAGTTAAACCTGGTCCATCACTTGTTCCACCTTTCATGCTTGCTTCAGTGTGATCACTGCTTCTTACCAGTCCAAGCTCCTCGTCTTCAGGTTCTTGTCTCTCAGCAAGAATGTTAGTTTAATCAAAGACAACATGTATACTTTCTTCTACACACATAGTTCTTTTATTATACACTTTATAATCTTTACTATGTGATGAATATCCCAAGAGTACTCCCTCATCACTTCTGCGGTCAAATTTTCCTAGGAAATCTTTGCCATTATTATGTACAAAACACTTGCATCCAAAAGCCCTAAAGTGGGATATGTTGGGATTTCTCCCTTTAGTAATTCATAGGGAGTTTTCTCTACCAAAGGTCTAGTTATGCATCTATTGATTATGTAACAAGCAGTATTTATTGCTTCAGCCCAGAAGCTGTGAGGTAGTTTGCTAGATAGGAGCATGGTTCTTGCCATGTCGTCAAGAGTTCTGTTTTTCCTTTCAACAACCCCATTTTACTGTGGGGTTCTAGGAGTAGAAAAGTTATGATTAACACCATGTTCATCACAGAACTCAGCAAACTTAGTATTCTCAAATTCAGTACCGTGGTCTGATCTTATTGATGCCAGTTGATGTCCCAATTGATTTTGAGTTTCCTTGAAAAATGAGGTGAACATATCAAATGCTTCATCCTTAGATGCTAGGAATAAGGTCCAAGTGAACCTTGAAAAATCATCAACTAGAACCATCACATATCTCTTACCACCTCTACTAAAAGTTCTCATAGGACCACATAGATCCATATGAACTAGTTCCAACGTCCTGGTTGTACTGACTATTTTCTTACTTTTGAAAGAGGACCTTACCTGCTTCCCCCTGGCACATGCCTCACAAACTTTGTCTTCCTTGAACTTAATGTTAGGAAGTCCTACCACTAAGTCCTTAGAGACTAGTTTGTTAAGCTGAGTTAGACTTGCATGACCAAGTCGTTTGTGCCACAGGAGGGGATCACTGTCCAACACACTTAGGCAAGTGAGTTCATTTTCAGACAGTGTGGACAAGTCTATGACATAGATGTTATTCATTCTTTTTCCCTTCAAAACAATCTTGTCAGTAAGCAGGTTAATCACAAAATATTTTGTGGAAGTAAAAGCAACCAGGTTACCTCTGTCACATAGTTGTGATACACTGATCAGACTATATTTCAAGCCATCTATTAGATACACATGTTTAATAGATTGTGTATCATCCTCACCTACCTTACCAACCCCAATGATTTGAACTTTCTTTCCGTTTCCAAAGGAGACATTTCCTCCTTTGAGACTTTCAAGTGAAAGGAATTGTTCCATGTTCCTAGTCGTATTCTTTGAGCAGCCATTATCCAAGTACCAAATATGGCTGCCTCCTCTCACTTGAACCTACAAAAAGGAATCAAAGGTTAGTATTAAGAACCCAAAATAGTTTGGGTCCTTTTCTATGAGAGAATGGATGAATCAAATTTTTCCTGGCCCAATTCAGCCGGTTTTTCCCTTTTACAAACCTCTCATCTTTTCGACTGGCCTGCTCTTTTGCAGTACACTCATATTTTTAGTGCCCAGTCTTACCACAATGGGTGCAGATTTTATTCTCAGGAAGAGTGAGATACTTGTTTTTGGGATCCCACTTGGGAAATTGACTTCCAAAGCCAATCACTCTCCTATTGCTACTATGATTCTCTTGAAGCCATAACTCTGGCGTCAGAGAATTCCATTTACAGGTTCGATCTAATTCATGTTTGACTTTGCCAAGTTATTTATTAAGAGTTCTTATTTGTTCGTCCTTGGCATTCATCTTATCTTTTAATTTTCCTATGTTTTCTTCTAACATGATATGAGAATGATCAACAACCTTTTTACTTGATCCTAGCCTTAGCTTTAAGTTTTCATATTTTAGTTCTAGAATTTCAGTTTCAAGAGGATGAACTTGGTTCAACAAGTCGGTACTTTTCTTTTCAGATTCACTGACTCTGGTTTCCAGGTTTATGCATTTTGCTTTTAGCATTGCACATTCTTTAGATAGTTGATCCTTCTCTTTGGTTGTTTCCTTAGAATCATCTATGAGATCAAGTAGCAACTAAGAGAGTTTATCCTTAGATAGGAACTTTACTTTGTTTTTAAGATGAGACATACTTACCTCTGTTTCTTCATGTGATTCCTTGTCAGATTCTCCAATTCCCATGAGCGCCTGATCTTCAGTCTCCCCATCTTCTGATTCTTCATCTGGACTTTCCCCCCAAGCAGCAACCATAGCCTTTGTTGTGGTTGTCTTGGGTTGAACCTGTTCCTTCCTACTGTTCCTTCTCTCATATCGTTCCTTTTTCCACTCTACTTCCCACTGAGCACAGTTTTTAATGAGATGGTCAGTCTTACCACATTTATAGCATCCCTTATTGGTTGGTGTTTCTGGAGCCTTTGCTTTGTTGTACTTTCCTCCTCTAGAGATACCTTTCTTCCTCATGAGAAAGTTTCTGAATTCTTTGGTGATCATGGCCATCTCATCATCTTCTAGATCTGCTCCCTTAGTGATTCTTAGGGCTAGACTCCTCTCCTTCTTTGGACCATCCATATTCATTGTCTGCCTTCTTAGTTCATAGGAAGTGAGGTTTCCAATTAGCTCATCCAATATGAGGGTTTCCATATTTTTATATTCCTGGATAACAGTGATTTTGCTTTCCCAAGAAATAGGCAAGACCCTTATTAGGATCTTTTCAACCTTGTCCTCTTCAAGAAAGATTCTTCCAAGAGACTTCAGTTCATTAGTCAAGGTTGTGAACCTTGTGTACATCTCTTGAATAGTCTCTCCTTCTTTCATAGTGAAGTTTACATACTGAGAGTATAGTAGAGTACCTCNTTGACCATGTCCCAGAGTTCATAGTATTCTCAATTAGGTGATCCTTCATCCTATTTTTCCACCATGAGTTGTACTGGCCATTGAAGAGTGGTGGCCTTGCAGTTGATTGACCTTCCCAATTTCCAGGTGGTGCACTCATCTTGATCTTCTCCAAGGTGTTAGCCTTTCAAGGATAACCTGCTCTGATACCAATTGATGTTTTAGACTTCAATACCACACAAGAAGATAGGTTACTTTGTGTGGTACCTAATTTTCGAGTGCTGTCTCAGTAGAAGAACCTGGTTCTTCTTGGTGTTCCAACTGCTACTGTTGTGGAATAATAAAAAACAGTAAAGTAAAAACATAGAGAGTTTTACGTGGAAAAAACCTAGCTCAAAAGGTGAAAAAACCACGACCTACTCATCAGTAGGATTTTCTAAACTCTACACTAAAAACTCTGAGCCAAACGGACTTACAAAATAAACTCTTTTGTAATCCTAAGGATTTACTCTAATCCCTTTGGAGTAACTAGCCCCTAGCTAATTTCTACACACCTCAAGTTAACTCTAACTTGATCAATATGTACCTATTACAATTGCTTCTATGAAAGCTGAAAGATACAATATTAAAAACTCCTACTACAATCAACTAGACTCAATAATCAATCAGATGGAACTGGTTCTTCTAGTTGAACTGTAGCCTTTGCATCGCACAATGATTCTGCTAGCAAAAATAACTCTGGGAATTTTGCTTTGAGACATTGATTCACTTCAGCTTTGTGCGTGTTTAATTCCAGCAGAAATACATCAAGTATTTATAGAGTCAGTCGTTGAGCTTGTCTTCCATTTCTAGTTCAACTCTACCTGGGTGAACCAATTCGAACCAAAGTCAACTTCCTTTGTTTTGTTACTTTCCTTGCTGAATTCGACTTCAATTAATCAGATCAGTTTGCAACCTTTTCGCATTAGGAGAAAATCTCTTGGTTCATTGATATTTCATATTCAAAACATCTCCTAAGCACATATGTTTCATGTGCCAGCTAGTAAGTCCAAGATGTGTGCTCTGATGGACCTGGTTCAACTGGTCAGTCTTTTGTCAATCTTCAAAACTATGCAGTGACATGGGTCAACATTGGCTATTGATGTTGGACCCCGACCTCTATTCCAGCTCGTCACTACTTTCAACATAAAGTTAGGTTTGTTACTTATTGAGTACATGGGGTCGGTTGTACTCATACTACACGTCTTCACTTTGCGTGCACATGTTGGATGCTAATGTTGTTGTGATCGACGGGAGCATGAAATTGAAGACGTACCTGCATTCCGGTTGTAGCTAGCTCTTGTTCATGGTAGCCATAGATTTATAGAAAAATTGTTTATGTACATTTCGAACAGATGACATACTTATTTCATATCATCTTCGTAAACTCCAAATCTTAGAGGATCATAATTTGTTCTACCAGTCCTTGGGGAATGTATCAGTGTTTCAGATATTTTCTTTTATTTAAATGTCTTATAATTTTATTGGAATTGGTTAGTTGTTAATTAGCTTACCTAGCGAGTTGGGTTAGGTGCCATCACGACTAGTCGGATTTTGGGTCGTGACAGCAATATTGGCTGGAAATAGCTCTTCATAGAACCAATATCAGGTCTAGATTTTTAGTAGTCAGTGAAATACACTCCTCATTCTTGCTTAATTTCATTTTACTTGGAATATGAAAGAAAAGTGATTATAAGTGCAATACACTTATAAAAACCAAATTTGGCCCATTTCGTGTTTACTGCCTAGGAGTTCTAAGGTGATTTTCACCTTTACTTATAGTGTTCTTAATTTGTATTCAATATATGTTGGCTAATTTTATTATGTAATGACTAAGATAATTATAATATATTTACTTCATATGATGATTAGAGTATTATTACATATTGCCAAACACAACATTGACTTGTATATATTTTTAAGTTTCGTATCTCTTATTCAATTTAATTCTCATAGTCCATGTAACCCAGAAAAATGCATATAAGTGTTAATATGACCAATAATTACTTTCTTAATTGTCGTTGGTGCAAAATAGTGTTTCCTACAATTGTTATCACATTTAAAGTATTAAACTAAATTCAAATTAGTATTTTTTTCGAAGCGCTACAAAATGACCTAACAAACAATTGTCATTTCGTCAACATGGTCGTTCCTCATTTTTGGCATTTTAGGGCCGACCCGAATCTCCAAAAATTTTGTGGTCCCTTCAAAAATGACCTAATGAGCAATAGTCATTGCTTCGCCATGACTGTTCCTCATTTTTTTGGAGATTTAGGGTCATAAAATAGAAATTCGGGATGATTCCCAGATTTTCGTGTGCCATAGTCTATGCCATATACATGAATTCGAGCGACCGATCCAAATTCTCCTAAAATTTTACGGGCCTATCAAAATTTTCTAATGAATAATTTTCATTCCACGTTTGTGTCATTTCTTAGCCATAAATAGGATTTCATGATGATTCCGAAATTTTCATATGATATAATCCTTGCCATCTGCATGAATTCAGGCGAACGACCCCGAATAAACAATAGACTTGTGGGACTATAAAACATGACCTAATGAAAAATTTTCATTGTTTCGCCATGACCATTCCTCATTTTATTGCTATCTTAGGGAAAAATAAAGTTGGAATTCAAGACACATAGATTTTTGTGTGTTATAGTCCACGCTATCTACAAAAATTTGGGCGACTGGTCCCGAATCACTTATATTTTTGCGGGACCATAAGAAATGACCTAATGAACATTAGTCATTGCTTTGATATGACCATTCTTTATTTTTTGGCGTTTTAGGGCCATAAAAAAGAAGATTAGGACGATTTCTTGATTTTTTGCACTATAGTCCACGCCATCTGCATGAATTCGAGCGACCGACTTGGAATCTCGTATTGTTTTGTAGGCCCATAAAAATGACCTAATAAACAATAGTCATCGCTTCTCCACGATCGTTCCTCGTTTATTTGCGTTTTCGACCCATAAAACAAGAATTCAATATGATTCCAAAATTTTCGTGTGCTATAGTCCATGCCATCTGCATCAATTTGGGCGACCGACCTTGAATCTCCAAAACATTTGTGGGCCCATTAAAATGACCTAATGAAAAATAGTCATTTCTTCGATGTGAGGGTTCCTCATTTTTTGGCGTTTTAGGGTCATAAAATAGGAATTCAGGACGATTCTCATATTTTCCTATGCTATAGATCACACCAATTGTATGAATTAAGGTGAGTGCCCGCCAATCTCCTAAAATTGTGCAGGCCCATAAACAATGACTTAATGAACAAAATTCATCGCTTCGATATGGACGTTCCTCGTTTTTTGGCATTTTAGGGCAGCAAAAAAAAATTCAAGACGATTACCAGATTTTCATGTGCTATAGTCCACGTCATCAGCATAAATTCGGCCGACTGTCCCCGAATCTCCTACAATTTAACATGTCCATAAAAGTGATGTAATGAAAAATAGCCATCACTTTGCCATAATCGTTCCTTATCTTTTTGCGTTTTCGGGCCATAAAACACGATTTCGGGATGATTTCCGTATTTTCGTGTGCTATAGTCTACGCCATCTATATGAATTTGGGAGACCGGCCCTGAATCTCCTACAATTTTGCGGACCATAAAAAATGACCTAATAAACAATAGTCACTGCTTCTTCATGAACATTCCTCATTTTTAAGCGTTTTAGGGCTATAAAACAGGAATTCAGGACGATTCCCAAATTTTCCTGGGCTATAGTGCACGCTATCAGCATGAATTTGGCCAACTGTTCTCGAATCACCTAAAAAAAATTTGACCCTCTCGTTTAGGATCTTTAATTTCTTATGAATTTTTTACTTCCTTTGTCTCAATTCTTATGAAATTTTTTGTGATTCTTCAGGATTTATGAACAGTTTATTCCAAAGATTCAACACAATTTTTGCTAAATTCCTGATGATATGTCTATACTTGTGGTAAGGTAAGTCATTCCCCGTCTTTAGGGGTGTCAATGGTTCAGCCGGACTGCTTATTTTATAAAATTTATATTATATCAATTTTTTTGGTTACTTTATTTTTTATAATTAAAAGTAGACTTGTCGAAACTATCCCAATATCTCGATTTCTCTTTGATACGGTTCAGTTAATTTTATGTATTTTTCTTAAAACATCGTATATGAGTCGCTAGTAGAAGCTAGAACATGATAACATGCATACTCTTGTATAGGACTTTGGCAAAACTTATCTAGATAATTTTTACAGTTTAAAAGATGATAAATCAACAGAACATTAAAGATTGTCAACATAAGGATCCATCATACTATTTTACAGCAATGTAAAATAAATTAAGCAAACACAAGAGATATATAAATTACACGAGTGAAAAGATATTAATTAATAAAGCTTGGACTCAGTCACAAAGTTTATTAAAATATTAATTATCCAATAAGAGAAATCTAAATCATGTGAGAATAAAGATATCAAATACCTTGTACATTGCTGCTAAAAATTACTTGGATATTGTGTGGCTTGGTACTAAAGATATTAGAACTAATTTAGTTTTAACAGGAGTAGCATAATATGTTTTGGAAGTTGGGACTTTTCAATAGTACTAGCCAAGCATCCGCATTTCAATACCCAACACTCCTACCACAAAACAGACCATCCTCAGGTTACCCGAAAATAGTGACAGCATACTATGAACATTTGAAATCCTCCCCCGCTCCTCCGAGCTCATGACCTTCTTATCAACACCGAACCGCAACCTTGATCCTTAATTTCTAATTTCCAATTTCCATACCGCTTGCTGCACCTATCATGTCGCTACGTGAGAGTACAAGTATTTCATCATAACTTCTGAACAACCAATAGAACAAACACTTCATCATCTAGAACCCTTTCACTTAACACATTTTAGAGGAACAATTTCAACATGCAACCAAATTCCCATAATCGGAGAAAATGCAAACCTCAAGTCGTCATCGTCTAAACCGCCATAACTCTTTCAGGATTCATTTACACATAAAAAGGCCATCAGAATCAAATACCTCCAAATAAATCAAATTACAGTGGCTGTCAAGTCCGGACGTACAACCACGAATCACATGTCTTAACACACCGAAGGAAATGATAATTTCCACAATCATGCCGATTCAAGCCATTACTAAGTGTCACAACTTCTCGAAATATACTCTCGACTTGCCTTTGAAATGGTAGTTCTATTCAAACACATAACGGACCTCAACCAACGTTCATCCCGAATGATCCAAAATCACGAGACTACATCATCTCAATACCCATAATTCATTTCATACCATCATCATGTAGTTTATAGTAACTCCAACTGATAGACTTGCGCTGATTATATCTTTTACGAATCCAAAGTGTTTCTCCTATTTTTCGAACATTGCACCACAGACCCACTGATAACATAGAAATTCCCCAAGCATTCTTCACACTCTGCAGCAAAATCCCTGTCTTCAGCCACATACGAACCCAAAATCCTTAGACACTAAGCTTAAATTCTTGAGCCCACAAGAACAACTGTTGAGAGTCACCCACTCTAACCTGGTCCCGAATATATAACCAAACTCTAGTGCGCTGTTAGCATATGAACACTCCCAAGAAGCAACCGGATGAATTCTTCTCCTTGTACATCACATCCATAAGAAGCATAAACCCCGAGGCATCCCAAAATATGCACATGATTCGATAAGGAGAAATATAGCACACATTCATCAAGTTCTTTGCCCGAATTACCCCTGATGTTTTGCTTTCTTATTCATAATTAATCAACCCATGCGCCGATAACCAAAAACCGCACAAGTGCATCACCACGTGACTCAATGGTAGACAATGGGCTCCCTCACTTAGATTTAAGCTACAATCACATAAATATAGAACCCACAATGACTCCTCCTTCTCAAATATCATAATCTTACACTGTTAACCCGCCAAAATTTCTCGTAATCACTTGTTAAACTTTCATAAAAAATTCCTTGTTATCAGCCACAATCGCATATTCAACCTCTTGACAGTCGCACCATCTTCTTCAAGCGATCCAAGCTCACATCACAGTACATGCCTCCTGCTGGGTAGAAAATAGAACTGTTCATATGAACTTCATCAATATCACGCAACTGCTAGCTTACTCATAGGAGATAGCCCACCCTTTTAATTCCATATCAACACCTTCCAACGACATTGCCCTGGTTACAACTACCAGAAAATCAGTAAACGCTCATGATCCCATGCTGGTCCATTGGTTGTAAGAGTCTATTCATTCTCTATTAGCACCAACTGAATGCCCAACTCTACGTCCCGAAAATCGAAGTCATGTTGCATCCCAAAGCGATACTCAAGCTTTCACACCCCTCTTCATTCCAAGAGAACTCTTTTTCGTCATATTCAAGCTTCCTCCCTTCAGTATCCACCATCCCTAATGAAATGCACAGGGTAAGTATTATCCACCATGATCCCCGAGTCGCTCCAAACTTTCTCAAAACATATGGATATCCTACCACAGAATCCATAAGCTACTCTGCCACTCCCAGATTGGTTAAACTATCTCCTTAGGCAACTTCTTGGCCTATGTTGCTCGTACTTGACCTGCTAGAAATTAAACCTCCGCGAGACACCTCCCACCATTCCCTTCCTCATTCTTCGCTTCCCAAATAACGCCTCAAATCAAAATCCATATATGTAGCACCCGAACTAATAAATTTCTACTCTAAGCCTCCTCGAAGATCATCTTTCTCGAGCCATCAACATTAGTACCACTGATTCGACTCTAAAATCGTTACACATCGCCATCTATGACAATCGCTTCTTTGGAACCCTTTCACAACACCCTGCATCAAAGATAAATCAAAGAAGACCATAACACCAACGAGCATTAATGCGTTCCAACAAGCACGACGACACCACATCACAAATGAGAATTTCCAACAAGTGTGAAAATATATGATCTCGCTACTCCATCAACCAAGGCCTGAACATCCATAGTCCAATTGTTTTTCCTCCTCTAGAATTAAAAACCGAACCTGTAAACCATGCACCGAGGAATTCTCTTTTTGAGTCATTCACGGCCTCGACAAAAAAATAAGCACACTACCATTACACCAACACTATGCTATAACAATGCATGAACATCATAATAATCTGTGCACAGCCTCAAAACAATAGGCAATACTAATACTAGGCATAAACGACAGAACACTCTTCTACAAGGCAACGATAATAGCCTGCCCGAATACGTAAGAAGAAACATCTTGCACCACGTCTTGAGAATCACTACAACTTCTCGAGGCCCAATTGATAAAAAGTGGTCAACATCATATAAGAATGAGTAGGAAGGAATTGAAGGCATAAACTTCAATGGAATCAAATCGCACAATCAAGAAGGGAAGTGCTCCTAACATCCCTCTAGCCTCTCGGAGATAAGTACATACGTCTCCGTAACGATTCGCAAAACTCTACCAGACTCACTCATGACTCGTGAGATCAAGTGAACCAATTATAGGTCATGATGGTGCCCAACGTCGCTATTAGGTAATCCAATAGTGAATTACCAACTTAATTATTCATTTTATTATTTTCGAAGTCGTGAATTTATTAGATAAAGAAATTAATGCATAAAAATCATGGAAACTAACAATTTAAATAGAATAGATAATAAAAGTGTGTAAATTCTAAGAAGAACCACAAACAAATTCTAGAACATCTCAAAATACGGTTTCACATGTGTATGAGCGTCTACTAAAGAGTGCAATAATAATACAACCTTTGTCTGGAATATAAAATAGACAGAATAAAGTAAATAAATAAGATGGAGGCTCTATGGGCTGCGATGCGTAGCATAGAAAGCAGCTCACTATAAAGTCCCCTCAACAGTTGCACCTACGTGCCAAGATGGCGACCAAATGAACTTGTCAGATCCTGCACAGTTAGTGCAGAAGTGCAGCATGAGTACGTAAATCAACGCATACCTAGTAAGTATCTAGCCTAACCCCGGAGATGTAATGACGAGGGGTCGACGACACTACTAGTAGTCCAATAAAATAATATAAGAAATTATAAACATGTATGAAATACAACAGTAACCATGAGATAAAAACTTTAACTCACATAATTCCACAACTTTTCTTTAGACAATATAAACCTCTCGAAGATCATATGCTATCTCAACAGATCGGAAATATCAAATGAAATATCAAATGGATAAGGAATACCATACAAATGCCAGGTCACAATAAAAGGGGCATCTCATGAATATTCGGACTCCTAGTGGTATAACGCACGATTATACCAAGGTCGTACGACCCGATCCAGATTGGTATGTACATTGGCGAGGGTTGATAGACGGGAACTAGAGATGAATCTCAATAGATTGCACAAGCTTTCGGCCCGATCCAAAGGAAATGAAGAAACTTAACGAATTAAGAGTCACATTCTTACAACACAGGTACGGATCATAAGGTGAATATAATTTTACCGTTTATCAAATATCTTGGCAAAAAACTCAAGGTGATAAACCTCGGCTTAACATGTTCCTAAATCAATTTCAATTATATATTCAATCAATTAAGCGAGCAAATTGAGTTCAAATAATTTAATTATTACAAGATAGAGTCTTAAGTCTACCCGAACATAAACATGTTTCATCACCTCGTGCGTACATAGCACCCACAACTAGTAGCACATAATAATTTGATACATACGGGATAGTTTTCCCCTCACAAGGTTAGACAGGAGACTTACCTCGCTCCGAAATCCGATAACCGGCTCCAACACCTTTCTAACTCCTCTAAGCGATTCCAAACGATCCGAAACTAATCAAATAATGTGCAAACAAATCAAAATATACTCCAATACTCGTAATTTAATAATTTGTAAAAATTCCCAACTCCTCTCGAAAAGTCAACAAGGTCAACGCCTGAGACCATGTGACGGGATTGCAAAAAAATTCGAAAATAAATATCTTAACTTATATATTACATATCCAGATAATCATCTAATTTCACCTATGAATTGTCCCTCATATCAAGGAATTACCATTTCTCATTTTTGGGGCTTAAAACCCCAAATTCTACCATCCAAAAACGGATAAAAATAATAAAAACAAAAATAATCATGGAAAAACATCAAAAGAAATGTCACATATTTACTCTCTTATTGATACGAGAACAACACCGCAAAAATCACCTCAAACGGAGCTCTAGAACACAAGATATGCTCAAAATACTAAAATACTCGGGTTAAAATACTGCCCAGATGATTCTGTTCATCGCCTTCGCGGGAGACCTTCAAGTTCACGAAGAGCAATTTTTTTCCCATTGACCTGTCAACCCATAAATCCTTCTTTGAGTTCGTGTCACCTCTCTCGCATTCACGAAGAACAAAAGTTCGCACCAGAAACCCACAATCTTTCCCGACACGAAAATGGGCATAACTCTCTCATACGACCTTAGAATTCGACAATTCTTATTGCTATGATTTGGTAATTATGATATGGATCTAATGGTTCAATGTAATTAAAAATAAAAGTTATTTTTCTCTGTAAATTACCCTTTATGTCCAAAGAAATTATGCCAAAACATCAAATAAGAGCGTGACACAAGCCAAACGCACTCGAGGCCTCCTAGACCCCGTCCAATAACACAAAGCATCAAAAAATAACATGAACCTACTCGAGGCCTCAAATCACAGAAAAAACATCAAAACAATGAGTTCCCATGAATTCAAGCCTAATGAACTAATGAACTGTTGAACTTCTAAAACTCATGCCGAACTATACCAAATCAACCCGGAAGGACCTCAAATTTTGCAAGCAAGTCCTAAATGATACAACAGACTTATACCAACTCCCGAAACCATTATTCGGATCTGATTTTAATAAAGTCAGATCTCGGTCAAATTTATCAACCTTCTAAACCTGAAACCTTTCAACTTTTGCTAAAAAGCATCAAATCAACCTACGGACTTCCAATCCAAATTTGGACATTTCGCTGAGTCCAAAATCATCATTCGGACCTAACAGAACTGTCAAAACTCCAATATGAGGTTGTTTACACAAAATTCAAACATTGGTCAACTCTTCCAACTTAAAACTTTCGAATTGAGAATTATTCTTCCAAACCAACTCTGATCTTCCCAAAAATCTAATTCGACTACACGTGCAAGTCATAATACACGAAGTGAAGCTACTTGAGGCCTCAAACCGCTGAACGACGTGCTGAAGCTCAAAATGACCAATCGAGTCGTTAAAAAGTAAATGCGATTTGAAGTGTTTGCGATAGTGTCATAATGGTAGACATGAAGTGGTAGTGGTTTCTTTCCCATAAAAATTTACGTATATTCGTAAATTTTACATGTATGTCATTATAAGATTTATGTTACATGAATAAAAATGAGATATTTATTTACTTCAAGTTTTTATGTCACATCAAAATTAGACAAAGATATGTATGTACATGTATTAGGCAACTAAAAGAGTAAATTATGAATAGCTTATTCGAAGAAAATAAAAAGTAATTTCTCTCCTTTATGTTCTTCTTCCTTTTGTGAAACTCAACATGATATAAAAGAACAAGGTAAACAAAATTAGGTATATATAATCTATTTTTGTTATTTGAATATTAAAATATCATTTCATAAAGTGGTCTTTCGCGCGACAAATTTATTAGAAGATAAATAAATCATGACACGATCATATAAGCATGTCAGTTGCAACTCGGTTGGACACTCCAAACCATTTCATACACCAACCACCATCTGACGACTAAAACAACTATAAAATATGTACTTGAATTTGTGGTTATAAGTACAAAATATCTACTTTAATTGTGATCTTTTGTTACTCAAAGTATATAAAATATGTGTATGTGTTTTAGTTGTCCATGTGTATAGGTTCAGATTATTTATTCATTTTACAATAAATTATACTTAGCCAAATTTTTTACCAAAAAAAATAAGTTTGATAATTTATTACTTTACATGAAATTTACTTTATAAATCTATCCATACTATTTTAAAAGGTGAGAAGGCTCAAAGTAAGTGGTGAACTTTCTTATCCTCTGATTACCTACTACTATAATATTTTTGTACAAAAATAAAAATATATGTTCTACTCTTAATAAATACTAAGCTTCAACTAATGTGATATAGTTCAGATTTTGAGAGTTGGAACATCCCACCCGTAATTGTACAAGCTCCCATAGATATAACTTATTTTGGTTAATAAATTTGCTCATATAATATCACTAAAGATGGGGTCATTTTGAGATATTTTCTGGCGATAATTATTCATGTGCTTTTAAATATCTTTGTAACGACCCGGCAGGTCGTTTCTAGAGTTATAGCCCCGTTTCCCCCATTTCTGCTTCTTTATGTATAGTTCAGTTGTATTGAATTGTATCGAATTAGTAGGATTGGGTTCGTAGTGGTTTGGAGTCAAATGAGACACTTAGTCTCTTAGTTAGAAAGCTAAGTTAGAAAAGTCAACCGGAAGTTGACTTATGAGTAAACGAATTCGGATTTGAATTTTTATGATTCGGTTAGCTTCGTTGGGTGATTTTAGACTCAGGAGTGTGTACGGAATATAAATTGGAGGTCCGTTGGCGAATTTTGGAAGTTTAGAAGTTCTTAGGCTTGAATCTGAGGTTGAATTGGTGTTTTGATGTTGTTTTGGGTGTTCCAAAGGTTCGACTAAATGTGGACAGTGATATATGACTTGTTTGAATTATTGATTGAGGTTCCGAGGGTCTCATGTGTGTTTCGAATGGTTAACAGATTGAATTTTCGAAGTTTGAATTGTTGTCTTCTGGTGTTGTGAAATTCTGGTGTTTTTCCGCACCTGCGGATGGGGAGCCGCATGTGCGATCATCGCAGATGCAGAGAGTGGGCCGCATATACGGATTTTGGCGATTGGGGCTGGAGCGCATATGCGCAAGTGAGGGTCGCACCTGCGAGCCCGCAGGTGCGAGGGAATTACTACAGATGCGGAAGTTGGTCGAATAAGTGGAATTCGTAGGTGCGACCATTGGACCGCATATGCACAAGCGCAAGTGCGAGCATGGGGACCGCAGGTGCAAGATCCCTGGGCAGAAACTATATAAGCCCATCTTCGCGAATTTTTGCCCTTTCTTCACCATTGTTAGCCTGTTTTTTAGCTTAGGGTAGTGTTTTCCAAGGGAGAAACAAGAGACATCACTGAGGTAAATTACTTGGGTTTTATTATGCGTGTATATAATGATTCCCACTGTTAGTCATGAAATTGGTAGGAATTTAGAGTGAATTTGAGGGAGTAAGGGCTTGAGTTTTAGAGAGTTTGAGGTGAGGATTTGAGGGACCAAACGGAGTCGGAATTTGATGAATTTATATGGTTAGACTCAAAAATGAACGAGATTTCTAGTTCTGTAATTTTTGACGGGTTTCGAGACGTGGGCTCGGGGACTAGGTTTTAGCCTATTTTGGATTTTTGGCCTATTTATGTAGTTTTCTTCTGGAATTCGATTCTTTAGCCTATGTTGATAGTATTATTCTGATTTTTGATATATTTGGAGCCTTTAGAGACCGAGTTGAGGGATGAGGGCATCTCGGAGTAGGATTTTTCGATGTTAAGGTAAGTAACAGCTTTAACTCTGGCTTTGAGGGTAGAAACCCGGAGAATTGATATCATGTGATTGTTTGGAGGTGATACCCATGCTAGGTGACGGGCGTGTGGGTGTACACCGCGAGGGATTGAGACTTGGTCCGTTCCGTAAGGCTGTGAGGCCTAATTTCCATTATTTGTGTTACGTATTTACATGTTATTGAAATTTACTGCCTTCATGATAGAGATCATGCTTAGGCTTTATTTGTGCTCACATTATTTGTACTCAGTCATAGAAATTCTTGTACATGTTTAGCTTAGTCTCTGTTATTTTGCTGATATGTTGTGTTACTTGATTTCGGTTGTGTTTTCCTTAATTTTTTGTGAATTGTGAGGCTAGAGAGGTACATGACTAAGTGAGGCCGACGTTCTGTTGTGAGATATTTTATTATTGCACGTGAGTTGTACGTGCGGATCCAGGTATTGATACCATAGCACGTGAGTTCTCCGTGTAGCACGTGAATTGTCTGTGAAGCACGAGAGTTGTCCGTGCGGATCCAGAGATTGATATTATGGCACGTGAGTTGTCCGTGTTTAGCACTTGGGCTTTGGGAACCCCTCCGGAGTCTGCACACCCCTAGTGCGCACAGGTACCTATTGAGTGTGTGTATTGAGTGCTGAGTGCGAGTGCCGAGTGCGTAGGGATGGAGTGACATTGTTGTGAGGTTTCATTTACTTTTGTTGTTGTTGCATTTACCTGTTAATTTCTTTGTAGCATTTGTTGATTTATAGAAATTACCTGCTTACCCCTGTTTATACTTAATTGTGGAAATAAATAATTAGATTTTTTTGCTTAGCTCGTCACTACTACTCAGTTCCTTTGTTATATCTGTTACTACTGAATCCGTTATACTCATACTACACCCTGCACTTCATGTGCAGATCTAGGTGAGTTAGAGCGCGCCGATAGTTGAGTTCAGGCCGACTATCTTTGGAGACTGCAAAGTAGTTGCTGGCGTCCGCAGGACCTTGTTACTCCTCTAGTTATTTCTCCGTTAGGACTGTAGTAACAGTTAGACAGTTTATATATCTTAGTTTATAGATTTAGACGCTCATGACTTAGTGACACCCCGATGTTTGGGGCTCGTTTCCGTATTTTCTAGATTATATTTAGAGTTGGTTTAGTTTATGAGAAATTTAAATTATTGGAAATGTTTTTATTAAATTCTTATGATTAAATTGGTAGTAATGTTTTGGGGAAATTGGCTTGCCTTGTATCACGATAGGCGACCTAGGTTGGAATCGGGTCGTGACAAGTTGGTATCAGAGCTTAGGTTACATAGGTCTCACGAGTCATGAGCAGGTTTAGTAGAGTCTTGTGGATCGGTACGGAGACGTCTGTACTTATCTTCCAGAGGCTGCAAGACCTTTAGGAAAAATTTCACATCCTTGGATTCTTGTCGTGCGTTCTGTGTATTCTGGAAACTAAGCATATGCTATTAATTATCTCACACATAGTGAAGACTCGTGCTACCGGTCAAGAGGGACAGTCACCAGCTCGGGCTGCAAGAGGCCGAGGCCGCGGTAGAGGCCATGGTAGGGGCAGAGTCATCGCCAGTGTAGCTTGAGCAGCATCTACAGATTTCCCAATTGTTCCTGCTCAAGATCAGGTCCCGGAGGTACAGGTTCCGACTGGACCAGCCTTGGCACCACATGTGCCTATTGTTATTACAGGCCTTCAGGAGGCCCTGGCCCAGATTCTATAAGTGTATACGATCCTTGTTCAGGCGGCTTCAGTTACTATGGCTGCAACTACTTCTCAGGTCGGGGGAGGCACCCAGACTTCCTCCGCACGCACACCTGAGCAGGTTGTTCAGAGACATCAGACTCCAGGGGCACCTCCATCCCAGCCGGTTGCAGCTGCTAAGGACTATGTAGCTCATGTGATGCTAGAGGATGAGCATCGCAGATTGGGGAGGTTTGGGAGACTCCAAACGTCGTCATTTAGTGGTGTTGAGGGTGAGGATACACAGGGTTTCTTGGACAAGTGTCAGAGAATGCTTCAGACCGCGGGTATTCTGGATACCAGTAGGGTGTCATTCACTACTTTCCAATTCTCAGGGGTTGCACTTAATTGGTGGGAGGCTTATGAGAAGTGTAGGACTGTTGGCGCCACGCCCCTCACTTAGCAGCAGTTCTCCGTTCTCTTTCTAGAGAAGTTAGTACGTGAGTCCCGCAGGGAGGAGCTGCACAGGCAGTTTGAGCAGCTTCGGCAGGGTGAACTATTTGTTACATAGTACGAGATGCGGTTCTATGAGTTGGCTCGTCATGCGGTCTGATTGGTTCCCACAGACCGAGAGAGGATCAGGAGGTTTATAGATGGCCTCGATTTTTAGCTTCGATTGCTTATGACCTGAGAGAGGGTATCTTGTGCTACATTTGATGAGGTTGTCGACATTGCTTGATAGATTGAGATGGTTTGAGGTCAGGAGAGGGCTGAGGGGAGGCCAAGAGGCCTCGTGGTCAGAGTGGTTTCAGTGGTGCTCCTCAAGAGGGTCAATCTCAACAGGGTTAGTCATCATTCAGTACACTGCCAGCGCATGGTTCTCATCATGCCCCATCTGCTCAGGTATCCCCAGGTAGTTATTTTTGGCATCAGGAGCAACAATTTCGTCAGAGGAGGGGTTGTTTCGAGTGCGGGGATTTTTGTCACATTATGAGATATTTCCCTAGGTTTTCGGGTAGGACACCACAGCGGAGTACTCGGCCGATGGCACCAGCACCAGTTCCTCCACCACCCGCCCAGAAAGCTAGGGATGGATTTTAGCCAGCTAGGGATGGATCTCAGCCAGCTAGGGGCAGAGCTCAGTCAGCTATGGGTTTCCTGAGAGGGGGAGGCATATAACGGGGTTGTCACGCCCATTACTATGGTCCTCCCAGCCAGACCATACGATATTGTTTCAGATTCTGTGATTTCAGGTATGTTTCTAGATCGTTCAAGGACGAACGTTTGTTTAAGAGGGGGAGGATATAACAACCCGGCCGGTCGTTCCGAGAGTTATAGACCTATTTCCCCTATTTGTGCTTCTTTATGTGTTATTCAGTTGTGTTGAGTTGTATCGAATCGGTAGGTTTGGCTCCAGAGCGGTTTTGGAGTGAAATGAGACACGTAGTCTCTTAGTTAGAAAGCTAAACTAGAAAAGTCAACCGGAAGTAGACTTATGAGTAAACGAATTCGGATTTGGATTTTTATGATTCGGTTAGCTTCGTTGGATAATTTTAGACTTCGGAGTGTGTCCGAAATGTAAATTGGAGGTCCGTGGTAGAATAAGGCTTGAATTGGCAAAAGTTAAAAATTTAACGATTTTGGTCGGCAATGGAAAATTAGATATCAGTGTCGGAATGAAATTCTGGAAGTTGAAGTAGGTTTGTAGTGTCATTTTTGACGTGTGTGCAAAATCTAAGGTCATTCGGACGTAGTTTGATAGGTTTCGGCGTCGTTGGCAAATTTTGGAAGCTTAGAAGTTCTTAGGCTTGAATCCGAGGTTGAATTGATGTTTTGATGTTGTTTTGGGGGTTATGAAGGTTCGACTAAGTTCAGGTAGTGATATATGACTTGTTTGAATTATTGGTTGAGGTCCAGAGGTTAACGGATGGTTAAGGGATTGAATTTTCGAAGTTTGAATTGTTGTCTTCTGGTGTTGTGAAATTCTGGTGTTGTGAAATTCTGGTGTTTTTCCGCACCTGTGGATGGGGAGTCGCAGGTGCGATCATCGCAGATGCGGAGAGTGGGTCGCATATGAGGATTTTGGTGATTGGGGCTGGAGCGCAGATGCACAAGTGAGGACCGCACCTGCGAGCCCGCATGTGCGAGGTAATAACCTCATATACGAAAGTTGGTCGAATAAGTGGAAGTCGCAGGTTCGACCATTGGACCACAGATGCGGAAGCACAAGTATGAGCATGGGGACCACATGTGCGAGATCCCTGAGCAGAAACTATATAAGCCCAACTTCGCGAATTTTAGCCCTTTCTTCACCATTGTTGGCCGGGTTTTTAGCTTAGGGCAGTGTTTTCCAAGGGAGAAACAAGAGACATCACTAAGGTAAATTACTTGGGTTTTATTACGCGTGTTTATGATGATTCCTCACTGTTAGTCATGAAATTGGTAGGAATTTAGAGTGAAATTAAGGGAGTTAAGGCTTTGAGTTTTGGAGTCAGAATTTGATGAATTTTATATGGTTAGACTCGGAAATGAACGAGGTTTCTAGTTCTGCAAATTTTGACGGGTTTCGAGATGTGGGCTCGGGGCTGGGTTATAGCCTATTTTGGATTTTTGGCCTATTTATGTAGTTTTTCTTGTGGGATTCGATTCTTTAGCCTATGTTGATAGTATTGTTCTGATTTTTGATAGATTCAGAGCTTTTAGAGATCGAGTCGAGGGACGAGGGCATCCCGGAGTAGGATTTTTCGCTGTTAAGGTAAGTAACAGTTTTAACTCTGGCTTTAAGGGTATAAACCTAGAGAATTGATATCATGTGACTGTTTGGAGGTGATACCCACGCTAGGTGGGGGCCGTGTGGTGTACACCAAGAGGGATTGAGACTTGGTCCATCCCGTGAGGTTGTGAGGCCTAATGACCATTATCTGTGTTACGTATTTACATGTTATTGAACATGACTGTCTTCATGCTAGAGATCATGCTTAGGCTTTATGCATGCTCATATTATTTGTACTCAGTCATAGAAATTCTTGTACATGTTTATCTCAGTCTCTATTATTTTGCTGATATGCTGTGATACTTGATTTGGGATGTGTTTTCCTTATTTGTTGTGAATTGTGAGGCTACAGAGGTACATGACTGAGTGAGGCTGAGGGCCTGTTGTAAGATATTTTAGTATTGCACGTGAGTTGTCCGTGCGGATCCAGGTATTGATACCGTAGCATGTGAGTTGTCCGTGTAGCACATGAGTTGTCTGTGCGGATCCATAGATTGATATTATGGAACGTGAGTTGTCCGTGTAGCATGTGAGTTGTCTGTGCTTAGCGCTTGGGATTTGGGAGCCCCTCCAGAGTCTTCACACCCCGAGTGAGCACAAGTAGCTATTGAGTGCTGAGTGTGAGTGCCGAGTGCGTAGGGAAGGAATGACATTGCTTTGAGGTTTCATTTACTTTTGTTTTTGTTGCATTTACCTGTTAATTTCTTTGTAGCATTTCTTGATTTATAGAAATTACCTGCTTACCCTTGTTTATACTTAGTTGTGGAAATAAATAATTGGATTGTTTTGCTTAGATCATCACTACTACTCAGTTCCTTTGTTATATCTGTTACTATTGAGTCGGTTTTACTCATACTGCACCCTGCACTTCATGTGCAGATCTAGGTGAATTAGAGTGCGACGATGGTTGAGTTCATGCCGGCTATCTTTGGAGACTGCAAGTAGCTGCTAGCGTCCGTAGGACCATGTTAATCATCTTATTATTTCTCCTTTTGGACTGTATTGATAGTTAGCCAGTTTATATATCTTAGTTCATAGATTTAGACGCTCATGACTTAGTGACATCCTGATGTTTGGGACTCGTTTCTGTATTTTTTAAATTATATTTAGAGTTGGTTTAGTTTATGAGAAATTTAAATTATTGGAAATGTTTTTATTGAATTCTTATGATTAAATTGGTAGTAATGTTTTGGGGAAATAGGCTTTCCTTGTATCACAACAGGAGCCATCACGACCTATGTTGGAATCGGGTCGTGACAATCTTAAATTGTTAATTAGTGTAACTTATAGCACGTTTTGTGTTGTTTCTTAATTAAGGTCGGTAGACAGAAATGTCTAATGAATTAATCATTTCATTTCTGACTTTATTTTGTTACTTATCTAAGTGATCTTATCACTTTTATCCTTTAGATTGCTTTTACTGTATTCATGCGTGTTTCTATGGTTCTTTGCATTTTTTATGAGTTTGCTTGAAACTCATGGGAGTTCCATTATTGACTTAGATATTTACGGTCTAGAATCTTTTAAATTTGAAAATTCTATCATAACTGGTTTTTTTTTTTTTACATATTAGTTATATAGTATTCGTCTTCACATATGGAGGAGACTTATTTTGTTATGATAATGATTTTGAAGTCACTTTATCGATTTTGTTCTATGTGTTTTAAGATGGTTTGACTACTTGGGACCTCTTATAACATTGCGTATTATTATTGATGTTACAAAATGATTAGTTAAGAAAAAAAAATGAAATCCGCACAAATGAATGTGCAAGAGAAATCTTTTAAGCATGAAGATTGGTGCTATAATAGCTACAAATACATATGTTTTATTGGAAACTAATTTCTATTAGTATGCTAGCTAGCCATCCATTACATAGTAATTGGACTTATACCCTCT
>ML356589.1:8476-19735 GCA_005239505.1 Nicotiana paniculata
AGTTCTCATAGGACCACACAGATCCATATGAACCAGTTCCAACATCCTAGTGGTACTAACCATTTTCTTACTTTTGAAATAGGACCTTACCTGCTTCCCCCTGACACATGCCTCACAAACTTTGTCCTCCTTGAACTTAATGTTAGGAAGTCCTACCACTAAGTCCTTAGAGACTAGTTTGTTAAGCTGAGTTAGACTCGCATGACCAAGTCGTTTGTGCCATAGGAGGGAATCACTGTCCAACACACTTAGGCAAGTGAGTTCATTTTCAGACAGTGTGGACAAGTCTATGACATAGATGTTATTCATTCTTTTTCCCTGCAAAACAATCTTGTCAGTAAGCAGGTTAATCACAAAACATTTTGTGGAAGTAAAAGCAACCAGGTTACCTCTGTCACACAGTTGTGATACACTGATCAGGCTATATTTCAAGCCATCTATTAGATACACATATTCAATGGATCGTGTGTCATCCTTACCTACCTTACCAACCCCAATGATTTCACCTTTCTTTCCGTTTCCAAAGGAGACATTTCCTCCTTTAAGACTATCAAGTGGAAGGAACTGTTCCATGTTCCCAGTCATATGCTTTGAGCAACCACTATCCAAATACCAAATCTGGTTGCCTCCTCTCACTTGAACCTACAAAAAGAATCAGAGATTAGTTTTAAGAACCCAAACTAGTTTGAGTCCTTTTCTATGAGAGAATGGATTAATGAAATTTTTCCTGGCCCAATTTGGTAGCCAGTTTTTCCTTTTTACAAACCTCTCATTTCTTCGATTGGCCTGCTCTTTTGCAGTACACTCATATTTGTAGTGCCCAGTCGTACCACAATGGGTGCAGATTTTATTCTCAGGAAGAGTGAGATACTTGTTTTTGGGATCCCACTTGGGCAATTGACTTCCAAAGCCAATCCCTCTCCTGTTGCTACTATGATTCTCTTGAAGCCATATCAGGGCATCAGAGGATTTATTCCGTTTACATGTTCGATCTAATTGATGTTTGACTTTGCCAAGTTCTTCAATAAGAGTTCTTATTTGTTCATCCTTGGCATACATCTTATCTTTTAGTTTTCCCATGTTTTATTCTAACATGATATGAGAATAATCAACAACCTTCTTACTGGATCCTAGTTTTAGCTTTAAGTTTTCAGATTTTAGTTCTAGAATATAAGTTTCAAGTGGATGAACCTGGTTTAACAAGTCAGTGTTTTCCTTTTCAGATTCACTGACTCTGATTTCCAGGTTCATGCACTTTGCTTTTAGCATTGCACATTCTTTAGATAGTTGATCATTCTCTTTGGTTGTTTCCTCAGAATCATCTATGAAATCAAGTAGCAACTCAGAGTGTTTTTCCTTAGATAGGAACTTTATATTGTTTTTAAGATGGGAGATACTTACCTCTGGTTCTTCATGTGATTCCTTGTCAGATTCTCCTTTTTTCATGAGCGCCTGATCTTCAGTCTCCCCATCTTCTGATTCTTCATCTGAACTTTCCCCCCAAGCAACAACCACAGACTTTGTTGTGGTTTTCTTGGGTTGGACCTGCTCCTTATTCCTGTTCCTTCTCTCATATCTCTTTTTTTTCCATTCTAATTCCCACTGAGGACAATTTTTAACGAGATGGTCAGTCTTACCACATTTATATCATCCCTCGTTGGTTGGCCTTTCTGGAGCTTTTGCTTTGTTGTAGTTTCCTCCTCTAGAGATGCCCTTCTTCCTCATGAGAAAGTTTCTGAATTCTTTGGTGATCATGGCCATCTCATCATCTTCCAGATATGCTCCCTCAGTGATTCTTAGTGCTAGACTCCTCTCCTTCTTTGGACCATCCATCTTCATTGTCTGCCTTCTCAGTTCATAGGCAGTGAGGTTTCCAATCAGCTCATCCAATCTCAGGGTTGCCATATTTTTGTATTCCTGGATAACAGTGATTTTGATTTTCCAAGAAATAGGCAAGACCCTTGTTAGGATCTTCTCAACCTTGTTCTCTTCAAGAATGACTCTTCCAAGATACTTCAGTTCATTAGTCAAGGTTGTGAACCTTTCTTTCATAGTGAAGTTTTCATACTAAGAGTATAGTAGAGTACCTCTTTACCTTTTTACATGAGGTGTTCCTTCATGGGCTACTTGCAAGGTATCCCAAATCTCTTTGGCAGTGGTGCAGCTTTGGATTATGCTGTACTCGTCTGGACCTAGTCCACACACTAGCCACTTTTTGGCCTTTGCATTCTTCTCCCATTTCTTCAGATCCTCAGCAGTGCAATCAGCTCTAGTCTTTGGTATATCTATACCTTCAGCAGTCTTCATCATGGTAGCTAGAGGACAATCAGTGACTATGTCCCATAGTTCATAGTCTTCTCCAAATAGGTGGTCCTTCATCCTGTTTTTCCACCAAGAGTAATACTGGCCATTGAAGAGTGGTGGCCTTGCAGTTGATTGACCATCCCAATTTCCATGTGGTGCACTCATCTTGATCTTCTCCAAGGTGTTATCCTTTCAAGGATAACATGCTCTGATACCAATTGATGTTTTAGACGTCAATACCACACAAGAAGATAAGTTACTTTGTGTGTTACCCAATTTTTGAGTATTGTCTCAATAGAAGAACCTGGTACTTCTTGATGTACTTACTTCTACTGCCGTGGAATATTAAAAGCAGTAAAGTAAAAACACAAAGATTTTTACGTGGAAAACACCTGGCTCAAAAGGTGAAAAAACCACGACCTACTCCTCAGTAGGATTTGCTCAAAACTCTTCACTAAATACTCTAAGCCAAACGAACGTACAAAATGAACTCTTTTGTAATCGTAGGACTAACTCTAATCCCTTGGTAGTAACTAACCTCTAGCTAATTTTTACACGCCTCAAGTTAACTCTAACTTGAACAATGCGTACCTATTACAATTGCTTCTATGAAAGCTGAAAGATACAATATTAAAACTCCTACTACAATCAACTAGACTCAATAATTAATCAGATGGAACTGGTTCTTCTAGTTGATATGTAGCATTTTAAACGCACAATGACTATACTAGCAAATTGACTCTGGGAACTTTGCTTTCAGACTTTTGATTCACTTCAGCTTTTGTGCGTGTATAATTCCAGCAGAAATACATCAAGTATTTATAGAGTCAGTTGAGCTTGTCGTCCAATTCTAGTCCAACTCTACCTGGGTGAACAAATTCGTACCAAACTCAACTTCCTTTCTTTTGTTACTTTCCTTGCTGAATTCGACTTCAATCTTCTCATCAGTTTGCAACCTTTTCGCATTAGGAGACAATCTCTTGGTTCATTGATATTTCACATTCACAAATATCTCCTATGTATATACGGTCATGTGCCAGCTATTCAGTTCAAGATGTGTGCTCTGATGGACCTAGTTCAACTGGTCAGCCATTTGTCAATCTTCAAAACTATGCAGTGACAAGGGTCAACAGTTCCTAAGGTCGTATTTGATGTCCCGAACAAATATCATCCGATCCGGTACCGGCTCGGTACCTAGGCGTCCGACCTGGACAATGGCAGGCGATAATACATGCACGAATGGCGGAACCCCAGTTTAATTGCCATAAAATGCCAAAAAATGTAACTAGATCATTTCGAAGAATTGGTTATGGTTCCTTGGGTCATATTTGATGTCCTGGACATATATCATGCGATCCGGTACCAGCTCCGTACCAAGACGTCCAACCTGGACTATGGCAGGCGATAATACAGGCACGACTGGAGAAATTCCAGTTTAATTGCCATAAAATGCCAAAAAATTTAACTTGATCATTTCGAATCGTTGGTTATGGTTCCTTGGGGTCGTATTTGTTGTCCCAGAAAAATATCATGCAATCTGGTACCGACTCTATACCAAGGCGTCTGTTCTGGACCATGGCAAGCGATAATACAGGCACGATTAGCAGAATTCCAGTTTCATTGCCATAAAATGCCAAAAAATTTAACTTGATCATTTTAAAGCGTTGGATATGGTTCCTTAGGTCGTATTTGATGTCCCGGAAAAATATCATGCTATCTGGTATCGGCTCTGTACCAAGGCGTTTGGCCTAGACCATGGCAGGCAAAATACAGACACGACTGGCGGAATTCCAGTTTCATTGTCATAAAATGCCAAAAAATGTAACTTGATCATTTCAAAGTGTTGGTTATGTTTCCTTGGTTCGTATTTGATGTCCCAAAAAAATATCATGCTATCCAGTACCGGCTCCATAGCAAGGCGTCTGGCCTGGACCATGACAGGCGATAATACAAGCACGACTGGCGGAATTCCATTTTCATTGTCATAAAATGCCAAAAAATGTAACTTGATCATTTCGAAGCGTTGGTTATGGTTCCTAAGGTGGTATTTGATGTCCCGGACAAATATCATGTGAGCCGGTATCGGTTCCGTGCCTAGGTGTTCAGCCTGGACCATGGCAGGCGATAATACAAGCACGACTGGCGGAATCCTAGTTTAATTGCCTTAAAATGCCAAAAATGTAACTTGATCATTTCAAAGCGTTGGTTACGGTTCCTTGGGTAATATTTGATATCCTGGAAAAATATCATGAGATCCGATACTGGCTCCGTACCAAGGCGTCCGACCTAGACTATGGCAGGCGATAATAAAGGCACGATTGGCGGAATTCCATTTTAATTGCCATAAAATGCCAAACCATTTAACTTGATAATTTCAAAGTGTTGGTTATGGATCCTTAGGTCGTATTTGATGTCCAAAAAAAATTTCATGCAATCCGGTACTGGCTCCGTACCAAGGCGTTCGACCTGGACCATGGCAGGCGATAATATAGGCACGACTAGCGGAATTCCAGTTTCATTGCTATAAAATGCCAAAAAATGTAACTTGATCATTTCTAAGCTTTGGTTATGGTTCCTTGGGTCGTATTTGATGTACCAGACAAATATCATGTGATCCGGTAGAGGCTCCATACCAAGGCGTCCGGCCTGGACCATGGCAGGCGATAATACAGGCACGACTGGCGGAATTCCAGTTTAATATCCATAAAATGCCAAAAATGTAACTTCATCATTTCAAAGCGTTGGTTATGGTTCATTGGGTCGTATTTGATGTCTCGGACAAATATCATGCTATCCGGTACTGGCTCCGTACCAAGGCGTTCGACCTGGACCATGGAAGGCGATAATACAGGCACGACTGGCGAAATTCCAGTTTCATTGTCATAAAATGCTAAAAAATGTAACTTGATCATTTTGAAGCATTGGTTATGGTTCCTTGGGTCGTATTTTATGTCCCAGACAAATATCATGCTATCCGGTACCAGTTTCGTACCAAGGCGTCTGACCTAGACTATGACAGGCAATAATACAGGCACGACTGGCGGAATTCGAGTTTCATTGTCATAAAATGCTAAAAAATGTAACTTGATCATTTTGAAGCATTGGTTATGGTTCCTAAGGTCGTAGTTGGTGTTTCGGATAAATATCATGCGATCCGGTACCAGCTCCGTACCTAGGCGTCCGGCCTGGACCATGGCAGGCAATAATACAGGCACGACTGGCGAAATCCCAGTTTAATTGCCAAAAATGCCAAAAAATGTAACTTGGTCATTTCGAAGTGTTGGTTATCTTTCCTAAGGTCGTATTTGATGTCCAAGACAAATTTCATACGATCCGGTACCGGCTCCGTATCTAGGCGTCCTGCCTGGACCATGGCAGGCGATAATACTGGCACAACTCGCGGAATCCCAGTTTAATTACCATAAAATGCCAAAAAATGTAACTTGATAATTTGGAAGCGTTGGTTATGGTTCATTGGGTCATATTTGATGTCCCGGAATATCATGCGATCCGGTACCGGCTTTGTACCAAGGCGTTCGACCTGGACAATGGCAGGCGATAATACAGGCACGACTGGCGGAATTCCAGTGTAATTGCCATAAAAGGCCAAGAAACTTAACTAGATCATTTCGAAGCGTTGGTTATGGTTCATTGGGTCATATTTGATGTCCCAAAAAAAATATCATACAACCCGGTACAGGCTCCGTACCAAGGTGTCCGGCCTGGACAATGGCAGGCGATAATACAGACACGACTAGCAGAATTCTAGTTTCATTGCCATAAAATGCATAAAAATGTAACTTGATCATTTCTAAGTGTTGCTTATGGTTCCTAAGGTCGTATTTGATTTCTCGAACAAATATCATGCGATCCTGTACCGGCTCCGTACCTAGGCGTCCGGCCTGGACCATGGAAGGAGATAATACATGCAAGACGGGCAGAATCCCAGTTTAATTGCCATAAAAAGCCAAAAAATGTAACTTGATCATTTCAAAATGTTGGTTATGGTTCATTGGGTTGTATTTGATGTCCTATACAAATATCATGCTATCTGGTACCGGCTCCATACCAAGGCGTTCAGCCTTGACCATGCGAGGCGATAAAACAGGCACGACTGGCGGAATTCCAGTTTCATTGTCATAAAATGCAAAAAAATGTAACTTGATCATTTCGAATCATTATTTATGGTTCCTAAGGTCGTATTTGATATCCCGAAAAAATATCATGCGATTCGGTACCGTCTCCGTACCAAGGCGTCCAGCCAGGACCATGGCAGGCGATAATACAGGGACGACTGGCACAATTCCAATTTATTTGCCATAAAATGCCAAAAATGTAACTTAATCATTTATATGCCTTGGTTATGGCTCCTAGGGTCCTATTTTCTGTCCCATAAAATATCATGCGATCCGGTACCGGCTCCATACCAAGGCGTCCGTCCTGGACCATGGCAGGCGATAATACAGGCACGACTAGCTGAATTCCAGTTTCATTGCCATAAAATGCCAAAATATTTAACTTGATCATTTTGAAGCGTTGGTTATGGTTCCTTGGGTCATATTTGATGTCCCGGAAGAATATCATGTTATCCAGTACCGGCTCCGTACCAAGGCGTTCGGCCTGGACCATGGAAGGCGATAATTCAGGCACGACTGGCGGAATTCCAGTTTCATTGTCATAAAATGCTAAAAAAAAGTAACTTGATCATTTCTAAGCATTGGTTATGGTTCCTCGGGACATATTTGATGTCCCGGACAAATATTATGCTATCCGGTACCGGCTCCGTAACCATACGTCCGGCCTGGACCATGACAGGCGATAATACATGCATGACTAGTGGAATTCCACTTTCATTGTCATAAAATGGCTAAAAATGTAACTTGATCATTTCTAAGCGTTGGTTATGGTTCCTAAGGTCGTATTTGATGTCCCGGACAAATATCATGCGATCCGATATCGGCTCTGTACCTAGGCGTCCAACCTATACCATGGAAGGCGATAATACATGCACGACTGGCATAATCCCAGTTTAATTGCCATAAAATGCAAAAAAATGTAACTTGATCATTTCGAAGCGTTGGTTATGGTTCCTTAGGTCGTATTTGATGTCCTAGATAATTATCACGAAATCCGGTAATGGCTCCGTGCCAACCCGTCCGGCCTGGACCGTGGCAGGCGATAATACTTGCACGACTAGCGGATTTCCAGTTTCATTGCAATAAAATGCCAAAAAATGTAACTTGATCATTTAGAAGTATTAGTTATGGTTCCTTGGATCGTATTTGATGTCCAGGACCAAAATCATGCGATCCGGTACAGGCTCCGCAAGGCGTCCAGCCTGGATCATGGTAGGCGATAATACATGCACGACTTGCGAAATTCCAGTTTAATATCCATAAAATGCCAAAAAATGTAACTTAATCATTTCGAAGTGTTGGTTATGGTTCCTTGGGTCGTATTTGATGTCCTAGATAAATATCATGCTATCCGGTACCGGCTCCGTACCAAGGCGTCCGGCCTGGACCATGGCAGGCGATAATACAAGTACAACTGGCGGAATTCCAGTTTCATTGTCATAAAATGCACAAAAAATGTAACTTTATCATTTCGAAGCATTGGTTATGGTTCCTTGGGTTGTAATTAATGTCTTGGACATATAGCATGCTATCCGGTACCGGCTTCGTACCAAGTCGTCCGGCCTAGACCATGGCAGGCGATAATGCAGGCATGACTGGCGGAATTCGACGTTCATTGTCATAAAATGCCAAAAAATGTAGCTTGATCATTTCTAAGTGTTGTTTATGGTTCCTAAGGTCATATTTGATGTCCCGGACAAATATCATGCGATCTGGTACCGTCTCCGTACCAAGGCGTCCGGCCTGGACTACGGCAGGCGATAATACAGGGACGACTGGCGGAATTCCAATTTAATTGCCATAAAATGCAAAAAAAATGTAACTTAATCATTTCGATGGCTTGGTTATGGTTCCTTGGGTCGTATTTTCTGATCCAGACAAATATCGGGCGACCGGTACCGACTCCGTACCAAGGCGTCCAGCCTGGACCATGGCAGGCGATAATACAGCCACGACTGGCGGAATTCGAGTTGCATTGTCATAAAATGCCAAAAAAGTAACTTGATCATTTAAAAACCTTGGTTATGGTTCTTAAGGTCGTATTTGATGTCCCGGACAGATATCATGTAATCCGGTATCGGCTCCGTACCTAGGCGTCCGGCTTGGACCATGGCAGGCGATAATACAGGCACGACTGGCGGAATTCCAGTTTAATTGCCATAAAATGCCAAAAATGTAGCTTGATAAAGCGTTGGTTATGTTTCCTTGGATCATATTTGATGTCCCGGACAAATATCATGCGATCCGGTACCGGCTCCGTACCAAGGCGTCCCGCCTGGACCATGGCAGGCGGTAATACAGGCACGACTGGCTGAATCCCAGTTTAATTGCCATAAAATGCCAAAAAATATAACTTGATCATTTTGAAGCGTTGGTTATGGTTCCTTGGGTCATATTCGATGTCCCAGACAAATATCATGTGATCCGGTACCGGCTCCATACCAAGGCCTCCAACCTAGACAATGGCAGACGATAATACAGGCACCACTGGCGGAATTCCAGATTAATTACCATAAAATGCCATGAAATTTAACTAGATCATTTCGAAGTGTTAGTTACGGTTCCTTGGGTCGTATTTGATGTCCCAGAAAAATATCATGCAATCCGGTAAAGACTCCGTACCAAGGCATCCGACCTGGACAATGGCAGGCGATAATACAGGCACGACTAGCGGAATTCCAGTTTCATTGCCATAAAATGCCAAAAATGTTACTTGATCATTTCTAAGCGTTGCTTATGGTTCCTAAGGACGTATTTCATGTCCCGAAAAAATAACATGCGATCCGGTACTGGATCTATACCTAGGCGTCCGGCCTGGACCATGGAAGGCGATAATACAGGCAAGACTGGCGGAATCCCAGTTTAATTGCCATAAAATGCCAAAAAATGTAACTTGATCATATCGAAGCGTTGGTTATGGTTCCTTAGGTCGTATTTTATGTCATGTACAAATATCATGCTATCTGGTATCGACTCCGTACCAAGGTGTCCGACCTGGACCATGGCAGGCGATAATACAGGCACTATTGGCGGAATTCCAGTTTAATTGCCATAAAATGCCAATAAATGTAACTTGATAATTTCGAAGCGTTGGTTATGGTTCCTTGGGTCTTATTTAATATCCTGGACAAATATCATGCTATCCGGTACCGGCCCCGTACCAAGGCGTCCGACCAGGACCATAGTAGGCGATAATACAGGCATGACTTGCGAAATTCCAGTTTCATTGTCATAAAATGCCAAAAAATGTAACTTGATCATTTCTAAGCGTTGGTTATGGTTCCTTGGGTCGTATTTGATGTCCCGGCCAAATATCATGCAATCTAGTACCGACTCCGTACCAAGGCGTCCGGTCTGGACCATGGCAGGCGATAATACAGGCACGACTGGCGGAATTCGACTTTCATTGTCATAGAAGGCCAAAAAATGTAAGTTGATCATTTCGAAATGTTAGTTATTGTTCCTAAGGTCGTATTTGATGTCCCGGACAAATATCATGCTACCCGCTACCGGCTCCGTACCTAGGCGTCCGACCTGGACCACGGCAGGCGATAATACAGGCACGACTGGCGAAATCCCAGTTTAATTGCCATAAAATGCCAAAAAATGTAACTTGATCATTTCGAAGCGTTGGTTATGGTTCCTTGGGTCATATTTGATGTCCCGTACAAATACATGCGATTCGGTAACGGCTCCGTACCAAGGCGCCCAACCTAGACAATGGCAGGCGATAATACATGCACGACTGGCGGAATTCCAGTTTAATTGACAGAAAATGGCAAAATATTTAACAAGATCATTTCGAAGCATTAGTTATGGTTCCTTGGGTCGTATTTGATATACCAAAAAAATATCATGTAACCCGGTACAGACTCCGTACCAAGGTATCCGGCCTGGACAATGGCAGGCGATAATACATGCACGATTAGCGAAATTCCAGTTTCAATGCCATAAAATGCCAAAAAATGTAACTTGATCATTTCTAAGCATTGGTTATGGTTCCTAAGGTCGTATTTGATGTCCCGAACAAATACCATGTGATCCGGTACCGGCTCCGTACCTAGGCGTCCGGCCTGGACTATGGAAGGCGATAATACAAGCAAGACTGGCGGAATCCCAGTTTAGTTGCCATAAAATGCCAAAAAATGTAACTTGATCATTTCGAAGCGTTGGTTATGGTTCCTTGGGCCGTATTTGATGTCTCGGACAAATATCATGCTATCTGGTATCGGCTCCGTACCAAGGCGTCCGGCCTGGACCATGGCAGGCGATAATAAAGGCACGATTGGCGGAATTCCAGTTTAATTGCCATAAAATGCCAAAAAATGTAACTTGATCATTTCAAAGCGTTGATTATGGTCCTTGGGTCGTATTTGATGTCACGGACAAATATCATGTTATCCGGTACCGGCCCTGTACCAAGGCGTCCAGCCTGGACCATCGCAGGCGATAATCAGGCATGACTGGCGAAATTTCAGTTTTATTGTCATAAAATGCCAAAAAATGTAACTTGATCATTTCTAAGTATTGGTTATGGTTCCTAAGGTCGTATTTGATGTCCCTAAAAAATACCATGTGATCCGGTACCGGCTCCGTACCTAGCCGTCCGACCTAGACCATGGAAGGCGATAATACATGCAAGACTGGCGGAATCCCAGTTTAATTGCCATAAAATGAAACAAAATATAACTTGATCATTTCTAAGTGTTGGTTATGGTTCCTTGGGTCGTATTTGATGTCCCATAAATATATCATTCTATATGGTACCGTCTCCGTACCAAGGCGTCCGGCCTGGACCATGGCAGGCGATAATACAGGC